>CAUHTR010002608.1:0-56274 GCA_959609185.1 Schmidtea polychroa | reverse complement strand
TTCTTTCGAATACGCGTTTCATCAAGGCACTTCGAACTTCTGTGCTCAGTGATGACCTTATTTCACTAAGACTATCAAACATAAATTTAAATTTCGTATCTGCGGAAAGTAAGTTAGCATCTTCATGACATAATGACTCAACTGCTAGCTTTACTGGCAATAGCGTGGACACCGTTAAGGAAACTGTTTCAAAATCAGCATCAGTAAAATTTATATGTAAATTTTAATCTATAGCTGATTTTTTATGCTTGATTTTAATTTGTAAAAACGTTCGAGCATTACTATTAAGCTATTCCATCTAGTTTTTGAATTTAGGATTAACCAATATTCCTTACCGAATTCAACACGTGCATAATCTTGTAGTACCTGATTTCGTGTTGGTGAACGTTTAAATGTTTTCACAATTTTCCAAACTTTTTGTATAAGCGGACCGAGCTGATTATAGTTTAAGCCAATATCTCCTTCTTGTCCCTGTATATTTTGTATTCCATTACTAAGCCATCCTCATAGTCATCTCCTTCGCTGGCATCGTAATTATTTCATTCTTCAGTTTCAGAATCGGAATCCATGTAAATTGACTCATTCGGACTATTGTTTGTATCTTCGGTTGTACCTGTTTTACATAGAACATCGACGACCGCAAGTTGTATCACATGAGCCAAATATAATTGCTGAGCCGCCGGTACTAATTTACCTACTTTTGCATAACTGCTGCACCATCATTTATTAAACAAATGATATTCTTCTCTAAAGACAAACCATAATGATTTAATTTATCACTCAAAAGCTCAACAAATTTTACTGCAATTCGACGATTTCTTAGAGAGGTCCAAACATCGAAAGTAATACTAAAACCCTTGCCATTTAATTTACGATTAGATATTTCATTGACGAATTTTTTCGCTGTAATCAATGACAATTTTTCTAATGGTGTGGCTGATTTTGGTAACTCATCACTTAAATTTAATGCTTTTAGTGATTTTCGAAGATCGTCAAATGTGATAAATACTCTGAATGGTAAACTATCACGCGCTGTTATTCTTGCTAGTACCGCTGCCAGTGATTTGTCCTTAGCATTTCTGAAATATTTTGTAATTTTGGTTAGAAGATTCACTTTATCACATTGGGAGCTAGATCCCGCTACAGGTTCAGCACCAGCACGTTTCCGTAAATTTATTTCATGTTTCGTCTTTAAATGTGTGTGGAGGCTGCTTGTTGAGCCCCTTCCGGTTTTTATAACATTAGCACACTTCTTGCATTTTGCAGTTTCCTTTTTTATCTTTTAGAAATTAAAACCAGATAGAATTTTCATTTCCGCCTTTAAAATGTTGAACAAATTTCATATTCTCCATATTCTAAAATATTTTATTGTAATGAATAAAATATATTATACATTTATATATTTAAAAAATTATCAAATTTTGGATTTAGCATAAATAAACTTACCAAAATCAATTAATATTTGTCATATATATTTTGCTGTACTTTTCTTTCTACAATTTAAATAACTCTGGTACAACCTACTACTATGTTATATTTTCAACGATTTAAATAATTCTGATACAACTTACTACAACTTACTCTGATACAACAAAACATGTGCTTGTTTATAAATTCACACTAAAATATTTATGTGGTGTGCAGTTTATAGTGTGTGCCCTGATTTTTAAGTGTTTTAGTGTAAATAGAGCGGGATTTATTTGTTTATTTGTTAAAAAAAAATTCTAGCATTCTTGTGGTTTAAAATAATATTTTAATTTAATACCTGAAAAACTTACCGGTATCCCGGTATTGCATTTCCTAGTTTCAGTATATATAAAAATCAAATTATCAAAAAGCTCTTTCTTATTAAAAACTTTCTTATTAAAATTTAACTTAACTGAATATTTGTAGTATGTTTAAATTGAATGATGACATTCCTCAAAATATTTGTAGTTTTATTGACACAATGAAGTCACAGCGTTTTTTAAATTACATTTTTATCATAATATCTGCATATTAAAACAAATTTAATTATGCAATTACATCTCCGTGTGATTTTTATCTTCGTTCTCGATAAAACGGGTTTCAAAATCATCAAGATATCGAGGTCTTTTCGTCCTGCCGCCACGTTCATCTCGGCGCAGTGAGTTGAGTATAGGATTGTCTACGTCTGTTAATCCATCATCGTCGTTGTTCTCCACTGACGCTTCGTTGACAACCGGTCGTATGTCGGAATAGTGTCGCGGAATCCCGTTGATGTAGAAATTAGTCGATGAATTTACCTTCGTTACAATCCCTTCACCCCATGTCGATGTGCACTTCGCGTTTGGTGGTTTAACGTAAACTGCATCGCCAATTTGGAACGACGTGTCCTGTGTCTTCTCTTCTGTATAGCAAGCGCCAACTCCTTTCCAGCAATATGAAAACACGGATGAAGACAGCGGCGTTCCGCACTTGTCATTAGATGCTAGGTTATACCAATATACCATTTCCAATATTCCCTTGTTGGTTCTTGCTTCCATGCGTTTAATTGTACGATGGTTCCGTTCTATTATGCCGTTTCCTGATGGCCAATAAGCACATCGAAACACACATTTCACACCCAATTTGCGATACAGTACTTTCATTTGTGTAAACTGTTACTACAACTAAGTTGCTTCTTTTCCAGCTGATGGCTACCCACTTACTTCCAGCACTGTGTCGTTTTATATAGCTACTTGCTGCTCTTAACCATCCAGCAACGGGATAGTGTCCAACAAGTTGAGGGAAAATAACTCCCTTCTTGACATAGTTGTAAATTACGATGCCATGTACGACCGTTAATACTTGTTTGAAGCTGGAGACCTAGCACTCTTGCATCATCAAACTCTTCTGGTGGCTTCGTAATTAGCGTATGCTGCTAAATGGCTTATTACTTCATTGACATTTATTCTTGACTGGTTGACAATAATGTCATCAATATAACTATCCGTTGCTTTCCTGATATCTTCTCTTAAATTCAGTACCTTCCGTAATATTGTTGACATTATTTTCGGAGCCGCATTTAAACCAAAACCGAGTCTCGTTAGAAAGTATCCGTTCCCTTTGTAACTAACCCTTTGGTGCTCCTATAGGTCTTCATCAACATGGATCTGAAGATAAGCATTTTTAAGATCAATTAACATAACCTGTTCGCCCATCATTCGCCATCGCCTTAATGATTCGCCACATACATCACTTTGTCCAGTATGGCTACTAACATATTTATTTAGTTCTCGAAAATCCATTACTGGATGAACTTTTCTTTGTTTGCTTGCTCTATTGCCAATTACGGAATTTTTCCATACACGATGTCTTTCGTTTGAATTAGCCATCCTTCTTGAATCCACCGTTCAACCTCCGTGTCAAACTTGTGCTGCAGCCCTGGATCGATTTTATAATTTGAAATTCTATTCAATAGTACAGCTGGTTCTGCTTTCCATTTTTTCACTTCACGGTCCACTTGCCGTCACTGAATGCTGCCGAAAAATCACCATCTTCAATTCGCAAATTCTCATTTAACTGATTCTCAGCCACGCACGATACGTTTGCAATACCTGGAAAAGATACACCGGTCTTGTCAATTTTAAGACCTCACAGCATCCCTATTACGTCCATTCCTAAAATCATTTCAACATTAAGTGGTAGTTTCATCAACGAAACACAATTAACACTCAATAAACTACCACCAACAATCAGCAGAACTTTCACATCACGCATACACTTGACTAGTAATCCATCCGCAGTCATGATACTCCCATTCCGTATAAATCGTTTCTTCGCAATTCTGGCTGACACAACTGATTTAAAACATCCCGAGTCGATCAATGCTTTCACGGACTCCCCATTGATTATGACTGAAATAAACTACAGCGCCATTATATTCGTGCTAGAGTAGACGCTGGCGCACGCGCTACTCCTTTGGCATTTCCCGACTCTGAATTCCTGGTACACTCCTTTGCAATGTGGCCCTCTTCTGCACATAGCCAACACTTCTTTCCTTGTTTCTTGAAACAACGTTCTTCTAGATGGCCATTCTTTCCGCAATACGAACATTTTTTTTGCTTGTCTTGTTTTCCCACGACAGCCGAACACAGTTCCATACTGTCACAGTTTACTAAGACACGAGACTGTTTCAAGACCTCAACAAGAGACATCTGCTGAATATTGGCATTGGATCGTAATTGTTGTGACGACACTGCTGGCAAACCCATTATGAATGCGCTTTTAAATATGATCTCGTTATCTATCTTGGCCAGAGATGTTAAGTTTTTGAGATCATTCAAATAGACATCTACTGGCTCATTGCACCACTTTCGTTCACCGAATCGGTCATATGCTTGGAATATATTTATCGAATAGACATCGATTAAGGCATGTTCGATCTTCAATGCGTTGTCTTTGTTTTCCGAGCTCAAATTCTGATAAACTGCAAAAGCTGGTCCATCTAGATATGAAAGAATTATTGATTCCAACAAGTTTTTCAACAGGTGTCACATGTTCATAAGGATCAATGTTATTTTATATACCAAAATTCTCTAAAATAATTTTTAATTTATTGAAACAAGTGATTTGTATTAAAAAAGCATGGAATATAAATATCTTCTTAAAAATGGTAAATGATAGGGATTATGATTTTTATGTTTATTATGTTTATGGTCAAAAATAATCACAAGAACCTGTGATGATTAAAATATTGTTTAAACTGAGTTTATCAATGTAGAAAAACAAATGTCAAATAACACCAATTGTATGAAAATAAGCCACCAATTTGTGACGGTATCCACCAATAACGGCGCGGCAGAAACGGCACTTATTCATTCGCTTAATTCTTGTCATCAATAATTGATCATTTTCTTTTTTTAAGGCTAGATTAAATTATTTAATCTTATAACTGAAATTATTTATTCTAACACTTGATAAAGCATTTGCCGAAAATTTGTGTAAAATTAGGATTTCTCAAACTTATAACAAGAATTGCAGAAAAAATAAATAAAGCTGTGGACTTTTTCGCAAAATTGGATAACTTTAAAATTATGTGATTTTATATGAATAAATTACATATTGGATGCTTCCTTTAAAACAATCCTAAACTCTTATTGTAGTTTATATTTCTAAAAATTAGTCTTAGATATGGTAAAATGTTAGATATGGTTCATTTTTATATTACTAATCATCAATAAATCTTAAATTTACTCACATTTTCTACAGATTTTATTAAGTTAATAAATGCAAATGGTTTAAACAAACTATAAACCTAACCCTCTCATTTGTTTGACTATTTATTATGATGTTTATTATAGTGTATGTATTTATTTATATTAGTGTGTAATGGGAAGATTTGTTACAACCCAACAGAGTCTCCTATAAAAATCTGTGTCGGGACTGTTGGGGTGCGTGTATTTTATAATGTATTTTATAATAAAACAACTTTTATTAAAAATAGTATAAAATAAGCAACTTGAAGTCTCGGCTCATAAAATTTATAATTTTATTTTTGAATTGTTGAGGTTTTGTAATTTTCTTTTTAATTTTTCCTGGAAATTTATTTTTGAGTAGTTAAGGTTTTTTTATTTTCTTTTCAATCTTTTCTAGAACTTTCTGTTTTCTTGGATATTCAAATTTTCTTATTCTTTTCTCTTCCAGAGATAGTAACTTCTTGCATGGGAATATCCTCAATTTTGTATATATATTGTAAAGATTATTCCCCTTTCAATGTTTATCCATCGTGACGTTTCCACACTTCGGTAATAATAAAACTAACAACAATAATAAAAATAACAGTGCATTATACAAACTATAAACCTAACCCTCTCATTTGTTTGACTATCAATATTTCATTTTATATTTACCAAAACCTTATCCATCATTTTTTTTCTTTTGTTTGACAAAACAACCAAAGGGAGTAAGATTCTCCAACCTCTATGTAGGTAAATTCTTCGCATTAAGAAACAAAATATCATTATTTTCAATGATTTATGTTCAAAACAACTTAATAATAAATTAAATTTTGTGCTTTAGACTTTTAGGTACTACCATTTCATGTAATATATACTTACTTTATCAATGGTAACTCCTCTCCATAATTTCTCTGAACATTTAATTATTATTTCTTTTTTAAAATAATTTATTTATTTTTAATTAATTTTGTGTAAACCTGAAATATTTAATTCATATTTTCGAAAGAAACTAATAACAAAATATTATTTTATAAAAACATTCAAAAATGAATAGAATTTCCTATATAAGAATAGAAAATCAATAAATTTGCAATAAACGAAATTTTTCTAATAATTTAGTGTCAGATATAGCATTAATTAATTTTGAGATGTGATTTGCAGATGTTTTCAACAAAAATACGAATAATTAAATTTCAAAATCAAATGAATTTGTAGAAGAAAAATTAATTTTCTAATAAATTGAGATTTAAAAAATTTCATTAAATTTGTTTGGATTAGAGTACATTTAAATCTACATTTAAAACAATTTTTTAATTTATTTTTTTTTAAATAATTTCTGATTTGTATGAGTTAATAAAAAGTACGTAAGTATGTAAATAAGTAAATAAATTGAATAGATTATAATAATTAATTTAAATTATTGAATTTATGATTGTTGTAGTCGCCGAATTCTATTATATATGCATTACTACATTGAAAGAACTTGTCAAGTTTTGTTTAAATAATATTATAAAAAGGGCAAACAAAATTAAGAATATTTCGAATTTTAATTTTATGGATTCCAATAATGCCAAAAGCAGTGTAGTTAATATACACCATGATTGGTTTGCTTGTTGAATAATAGATAAATAACTATTAATGGCAATTTTAGTGTGAATAATAACAATAAAAACAAAAGATTTTGAATGTATTTATTGAATATGATGCTACTGACTGACTGATGCTAATGTTACAGAAACAACATCCAAATTTATTACAGGGTTTGGTAAGTAGTGGAAAGTGAGCCCGAAATTACATAATCATGAGACATCGGAAGAATATTTAGGTTGCCTTGAAAAATGGAAAACAATGGCAGTAGGACTTAGACGACACAAAACAATTAATTCTGAAAGTATTGATATTATGGTCATGGAGACGAAAAAGTGGAAGGATATCTTGCACAGGTTGCTGGATATCACATTGTTTCTTACTAAGCAAAATCTGGCATTTTCGTGGCCACAACGAAGATGAAGCCTCATTGAATAGAGGAAATGGTTGACATGTTTTCTAAATATGACCCAGTACTGAAAGAACACCTAATGAGACTAACGAGGAGTATATGTACAGTAAAAGCACCCGTATCTTACCTTTCACCAGAAAGGCAAAATCAATTTATAAATGTCCTGGCAAATCAAGTAAAGGAGATTCTTGTCAAGGATATAAAAACCGAGGTATTTTGGAATTATGTTCGACATATCAGATACTGACCACATATCTGAGGTTGTCTGATATATGAAAATCCACAATGGGAAAGTTAAATTGGAGGTGTTAGGCCATTTTGGAAAGAAAAAATAAGAAAGCGATTTTTAATGGGTGGACCATTCACTGAACTTGTGTGGCCAACACTCTTTTGCCGAAAATGCTTTATATGTTACATTTTTGGTACTCTTGAGAGAATATTTTCATTCTTCTGCTTCCACTCATCGATGGGATGTTTTGATTGAACGCAATGGGATGTCGGTGAAAAGGTTATCAACAACACGTTCGAGTAATCATTATGCTGATGTTAATCCAGTGAAAGATAAGTTTGATGGATGTATGGGGGCGATTGAAGCTCTATGTGATCCTATTGAAAATTCGGACACAAGGGGAACAGCACAATGTCTTTTACATGCTGTCGGTGATTTCACGTTTATGTGCTACCTTTACTTCTGGGCTGATCTACTTGAGAAAGTCAACCTTACCCAGCACTACCTGCAGACTTAAAGGCTTATACTCTTGAAAAAGTTGTGACTAAGTTAGAGGCTTTAAGATTGTTTCTGTACGAGAACGCAGTCACTTAGTTGATTCATGCACTTGAACAAGCACTTTCAAACCCAGACCAATATTTTCAGTAGAAAGAAGATTAAGGTTCAAGAAGATAATGGCGGGGAACAACTGAGAGACGTTGGATTCTCTTTGCGTGAAGAAAATAGTTGGGAGATGCTGGAATCTATTGATCGTTTTCATTCTGAACTCCAGATGAGATGAAAAACCGATCAAGGAAGAAGCAGATATGTTTACGGCTGTTCAACCCAAGAGTCTACTATTGACAAGTCAAGAAGAGTTACTGGTATCCGTTCCAAAATTAACCTCTTTTTTCGACGAGTTATCTGAAGATGAGCTTTTAAAAGAAATACAAAAGTTTAGAAGGCACCTGAAAGCAGCTAATATTGATCTCCACAAAGCCATGGACTGGTCATTGTTTTATGTTTTGCAATATATAGCCGAATGGGACTTCCTTGAATCTCTCCAAATACTGTCTCTAAGCCTTCAATTATTTCTTACGATTTGTGTGTCTGTGGCTTCATGTGAGCGGGGCTTTTCAAAACAAAAGCTGATAAAAAATTATTTACTATCCATCATGGGACAGTCAAGAATTTCTGATCTGGCTCTATTATCAGTTGAAAGTGAGACCGTGAAGGACATAGACTTTGATGAAGTTATTGACCGGTTTGCAGCTCTGAAGACCAGGAAAGGAAAATTTTAAAGAATGTATTAATGTATTAATTACAGTTCTTTAATACTTGTGCACGCTGACCTTCAGTTAACTTGTTTTTCGTTTTTGTCATTTTGATACTGTTGACTTATTACATGCTGAATAAATAAGAAAAAATCTGTGGTCGAAATCTGGAGAGGTGACACAGTGAGTTCGCCGCACTGGGTGACACTAACCCTAGCGACGCCACTGCTTCCACAGATCACTTATTATATTACGAGTGATTTCTCTTAAATTCCTTTATATTAATTTTTTTTACTATCAGTTTTTTTCTTTATATTTATCATAAATTTCCAGAACTGCTATAAACACTTGTAATACACAAAACAGAATAATTATCGAGAATTGAGAAACGAAATGAAGATTTTCTACTTTTGTTTTCTGGAATTTGTTAACAAATCATGAATTGAACAAATTGCAAAAAGATAAAATGAAAAATTAATCAAAAAAATTGCTTCATACAACCAATGATGAGTATAATACAAATAAAAAATGAAGAGAGGGGCATTCAGGTCGGAAAATTTTAATAATAGTGTTTTATGAGCTAGATAAAACTGTGTCATTCATAAATAATTCATATTAATACTACTGCAATAATGGTACATTGGCGTCATAGCATTTTCAATTGAAGTAGTAAAACAAATCTTGTGCTCATATCATTCAAATTTCTGAACCAAAAATTATAGATAATCTGAACAGTCGTATAATGTATATAAATATTGGTTATATAAATTGTAATAAACACACCCACAGAATTGACAGTCATTCAATTTGGAATATTATTATTTTTTATATTTTCCAAATTTTTTATGTAAGTAATATTATTCTTTTCTTTTAATGTTTTTGTTAAATTATAATTTTTATATTTAAATTTATTTTAATTTTTAAGATTTAGTTTATTAGATAACTTTTTACAAAACTGAATAAATAAGAGAAAATATAATTAATTTCACTTTCCAAAATCAATAAATTTACAGGCTTATACGTGCAAAATAAGAAAAATCTTGGACGGTAAAATTATAATTTTTCTCACGAAAAAAAACATTTCCGCTTGTAATTTGCATTCTATAGCCAAAATGTTGTTTTCATTTTTGAAGAAAAATAACATTACAATTTGTTTTTAGATAATATTATTTGGACAAAATCAAAACAAATATTGATAAATAGTCAATTTTTGAAAATATATGTGCAACTTGTGTAAACTTTAATATTGCTTTCATCACTATCCACTCCAGGCGGCATTTTGTCTATAATATAAATATATATCATAAAAATCGCCTATAATATAAAGAAAAATCAATAAATTATGATCCTCCAAATCGCATAAATTACGGCACGTAAACTTAAATTAAGATATAATATAAAACAATTAAATTATATATAGAAAAAATAAGGACAAAAATTAACGCCACTGGAATAAATTATGAGCATTTATTACAGATAGAAAAATAATTTTGGTGAGAAAAATAAAATACAAAACCACACATTACATACAATAATCTTACAATAAAAACACATACAAAAATTATGAGTAGCGATCATTTATTACGGGATTTTTTAAAATTTTCTATAATAAAACAAACAAGCAACTAAATGCACCACATAAAAAAGATACCCATTTTAAGAAAATAATTTTTTTTAAATAAATTTGGAAAACATTTCCCAATCTAGTACTTGAAGTACACATTTTAATTTTTTATTTTTAATAATTGTTAAAAAATCATTCTCACCATACAAAAAAAAATTATGTGGGATTGACTTAATAAAATTTTTAATCTTGATATTAATTTAATTTAATAATTTTAACAATTAAAAAACAATTAACAATTAAGTACCTAAAAAACTATGTTGTTTTGATTTTTTATCCAAGCAGCGCTGGAATTACCATTAAAATGAACAAGATAAATAATTTGTGAGCAAACCAAAGTGGAAGGTAGACGTAAATACGACCTCGTTTTATATGCCTTTACATTTATGAGATGTTAACAAGTTCATAAATTCTTCAACTAATTTGTATGGACATCGTAATAAGCTTGGTCAAGTGCACAAAATAAAATAGCATGTCACTGTGTATGAGTATATTTTACATATAATAAGAAGGGCGGCAAACGTGAAAATAATGATAAGAAATCAATTTTCAAATTTTAGTTCAATTTTTAATGGTAAATTATTTTTAAATAGTAATTCGAATGATTGAAAATATTGATTGTCTGTAATTAGATCTTTCTAAGAGAACTTGCACAATTCTAATTCACAATCAGATAAAATCAACACATATCCGATTTGGTTAATAAACTCTCTAAATTCCCCTAGAATTTCTTAGTAATCTGTCGAGAGATTTGCATATAAAATTTCGGTAATCCATTATTTATATTTCTCCTAACCGCCTTGAATTGTCAAAGAAAATATTTCAATCCAACGAAAAATCAATACTGTTTTTATTTTCACATTTGATTAGTCAAATCTCTCGTTCTAAAATTTATGAAGACCGTAAAGCGAGAAAACAGTAGATTTATATTGACATAACAACCGCTTGAATTTTCTCTTCTTTTTCTATGGGAAATGTTGTGATGTAATAATAATTTCATCCAATCAAATCAATCCAAATTTGTGTGTGTGTTTCGTTGTGTTTTACAGTACAGAATATATTCAAACTTTTATTAGTATTAATTGGTGTTCGTCGAGACATAATTTGTGAAAAAATTCAATATTATCGATCTAATTTCAAATGTAAGTACCATTTTGATTGCTTTTTTTTCAGTTATGATTATTCCAAAGATGAATGTTTATTGTATTTTTACAAATTTTATATTTTCTTATTAAATATTTCACGATTTAATTACAAATTTTAAAATCATTTCAAATGTAAGTATCATTTTTATTACTTTTAAATTTATATTTATGCCAGTATTGAATATTTTTAAAGACAAATTTATAGTTTTTCAAAATTCCAATTAGCATTTCACAATTTAATAATTAGTTTTGATTATTTAAAGAATACTAATATTAATTTAATTGCTTTTTTTATTTATTTTAATTTAGATATTTTTAAATTTCCAATGAAATATCTTAAAAATTATCCTAAATCTAATTTACATCTTGATCTGTGTCTGCTCCACACCGCTAATCCAAGGTACTCGGGCATGACACTAAATTTAAATTTCGACATTTTTACTACCATAATAAGTTTAAACGATTGGTTTTTGGATCCATTTGTGGATGTGGCTACAGGTACTCGCACTATTTGTCCATATAAAAATGTGCCACTACATACATTATAATCGAACTTGGAAATTCTATTTGTTCTCAGAGAAAAATGAAAAGAATTCAACTCTTTATTGATAAGACTAGTAGTTTCAGTACACCACAATTATAGACGTCAATGAAACTCAGTATTTTTGAAGGCATTGCACAGAATTCACATTAGCTAAGAACTTATCGGCGCTTCGCTATCATAAAAAACCTGATAATTCTAACTCGATTAGTTTTTAAGATTGTATTTTATACAGTACTGGAATTGTAATACTAGATTGCATCTATAATTAGATAAAAAGAATCTCAGAAATTTAGAAAAACAACATAATTTATTTTTACTGAAATATATCCTGATATCCAAAAATATTTGGAACGAACCTTTTCTAAGAAACTATTCCCCCATGTATTTCTGAGAGCTAATTTCCATTTTCTCTGTAATTAATCTAATTTATGATGAAAATGAATTATCAACAGACAATGTCGATTATCATTCTCCATAAAATTTTGTCATTTTGCTGACAAATTTATTTCAATATTTAATGCACCATAAGTGGTCCTATTAGAAACAGATAACTGTTGAAAATTTTATTTCAGAATATAAATAATCAATATTTTCTAAGAATAAATTTGTTCTTGATTTTCAATTTTACTTATCACATGTTTTGACATTGAATTTTAAAAATTACATTTTCAAAATTTCCGATATTTTTTAATTAATTTTTATAATAAACCAATAGAAACCCGATGTGAATTTTGTTTTTAAATGATTATTTTTTCACTAGAAAATAAACAAAATAGCACTATAAAACTAAATAATTGTTTTTATAAAATTTTGGTATCTGATAAGCTGAGTTATAGAAAGAGAAATTAAATTTTGACGCCACAGAAGTATCAAAAAACAGTAACAAAAACTATTTATTTTATCTAATATCTTAATACATATTGTTAGATGTTACTAACACATCTTCTAAGTTGTTTTGAAAAACATTTTCAGTAGTTGAACTCATTCCAAATTTTATTAATAATCACAACATTGTTTAGTATTTAAACAAAACTTTTCGGCATTGAATCAAACAATCTCAAAACAATTTATCAGAAGAAAAAAACTCAAATCGAATTATATTTTTATTTCAATTTATATTTTACAATTAAAATTTATTTTTAATTTCACTAATTTACGACTTAAATTTAAATCATTCTAACAACTCACTTTAAAATATTTATCCAAGGAATTTAAAATTTAAATGGAATAATTATTTTTGACTTAAATTCATTTTAAACTTCTCCGACAAATCATCCGAAATATTCCACTCTCTGCTCAAAATACCTCACATATATACTATATTTGTTCTCAATCTGTGCATAGTGCCATCATAAAGTGTTATTATAACCAAATTGTGACCAAAGGAAGCAGTGTCGGCTTTTAGACAATAATGCAGCTTTAGGCGGGTAATCAGCTTGTGTAATCTGTTACCACCGGGGTGATCGCAGTACCGGTCTTAGACAATTTGGTGCTACATAAAAAGTGATATTAGTAGCACGAAGAACAAATAATTTTCTTAACATAAAAATATTTTTAAATTTTAATTTTTCATAATTTTGCCGCCCCTTAAACTAATGCCGCTTTAGGCAGCCGCCTATGTCGCCAATACCTAAAGCCGTCACTGAAAGGAAAGTGAATGAATTGTAAAAATATGAAAAAAATAATTTGTGAAAAATAATGTAATTTGAAAATTTCTCTATTATTAGATGTCAAAATTAACAGTTCATATATGTTAATAAACTCTTAAGTGGTTATGTCAGTGGTTCTCAACCCGTGTTCCGCTAAAAAAATGACATTTTATCTTTAAATTTTCATTTAAGATACATATCATCAAAAACCTCAATTAATTTTTTTATAAAATGATTCAATAAGAAAGCCGTTACACAGATATATAAACGTACAAATATAAAAGTGTTTTTATTGCTTGTTATTGTTGCGCGTGGTATTTTCTTTGCTTATAAGAAGGCATTGTTTACGTTTACGACAGATTTATAGTAATTTTTGATTGGTAACTCATTGTGGGCAAGTATTATTTTGTCAGTGTTCCGCTTAAAAAAAATTATGCGAATGGTGTTCTGCGCTTTTATATTAATTGAGAACCACTGGGTTATGCCGTATATAGTCATCATTGGCAAAGTCAAACCTTTGACCATAAGACTTAGGACTATATCGAATATATTCGCATATTGAACATTCTACTCTATCTTAATGATTTTGCTGCATATGTACACTTGTGTGATGTCGTACTGATGTCGAAGAATCAATGAACTACATTGACAAAATAATTACAGCGACTCGTGCCACTTAAGAGGTTAATATTTAATTTTTATTATAAACTGATATCAAATGTATAAAAGAAAATAATTTGAAAATATAGAAAATAAAGTATTTCTTGATTTTTAATAATTAAAGAAAAATCCCTTTGTATCCTTTATAAAATCCCTTCAATAACTGATCCTTATTCAGTAAAATTTTCAAATTTGCATAAAATCCATTACGTGTGTGAATTATTCGATTAAAGTTGGTAATTTAATTTTTCTATTTTCAATATATTGTTTAACTAGTGCACTTTTTATATTGACTACCCCTTTAATGGTATATTGAGTAATATTGATAGATTAAGTTTAGGATTAATATTTTATTATGGTAAAAATTAAAATACAGTAGACATTCGTTATACCGATCCTTGCTATACCGCGGACTCGATTATAGCACGGGTGATGTTCACGGTAAATTCAAACACGTTTATATAGGTTCGTGCGGCGTTAGCGAGTATTCGCATTTTATTGTTAATGCGTATTGAGTATTGTGTATGTATTGCATTCCGGGATGTATTTTGAAGTGTTTTATTATTGTATTCATGATGGGTAAAAGAAAATCTTGAAATATTTCCTAAAGTAAAGAGCGGAGTTTCGAAAGCAAACATAAGAAGAGAATACGACATACCTGAAGGAACTGTAAAATGTTGAACGGCAGATGAGACAAAACTTAATTCATTTGCTGGGCTTACTCGAAAAAATACTTGAAAAAAAATCAAAATGTGATATGCAAAAAATAAGTGAAGGTATTTCCGTATTTAGAATTTTTTTTAAGTTGCAGGCTGAAAACTATTGAGTCTAGATCCAAAAGCTTTGCTTCACTTAGATAATTACATAGCTCAACCACCTGTTGATAACCTTGTGTCTGACGATGGTAAAATAAAAGTAATGTATCTATCAACAAATACTATTACTCTTATACAACCTTTATATCAAGGAATTATTAGTGCTTTCAAAACAAATTACTGAAGAGAAATGATGAAATCATTATTAACATTGGACATTGTCGTCAACATATTTTTAAAATAAACGGATCTCAAAGACATGCCCTGGCAGGAAATCACATCAGAGACAATTAGAAACTGTTGGAAAAAATAAAATAAATCTAATAATCAAGTTGATCTTGACCAAACCACTACACCTTCAGATTCGGCTTCAGATAATATTTTCACTGAGGCTGAAATTTGCATATCCGGGAAATAGTGAATGAGTCAGAAATAACTAATGATTCTTTGACTGATCGGTAAAATATAGATGATAAAGAAGATATTTGTCAGAATATGATTGATGAAATGATTATCGGATCCATTTGCGTTGATGAAGATTCTCAAGAAGAAACAAGTTGGTGAAGAAAGTGCTAGTGGGATAGCTGATATACTGCGAACAACCAAAGAAGCAAAAACAGCCATGGAAACTATTATAAAATGGGCTAAATCACAAGAATATAATAACAGTGTTAGATTGTTGCAATTAGCGACTTTCAAAAGGGAAATGATACCGAAGTTACCAAGAAGCAAACAAACAAAAATTACTCACTTTTCTAAGTGATGCCGAATATGATGGTGAAACCATAGATATTAGTCAAGTTAAAGATAGTGTTTGTTTTTTCATATTTTCAAGCGTGCCTTATATATGTAAATAAAATAATACATAAATGTACTTATTAAGATATACGTTATGTGAATTTTAATAAAACACTTAATATATAAATTGTTTTTTAGTAAAATACATAATATGTATGTAATTGATGAGATGCTTCAGTATATATGTAAAATCTTTTTGAGTAAATTTATTGTGTATTGTTTCCTGCCCAACATGCGCGTTATACGTGGGGTCCACTGTACTATTGAAACAAATGATTTAATTTATATATGATGAATTTTTAAATGTAAATTAATGATAGAGTCGCATTTGACACATTCTATTATTTTCATTAATTTAATTTATCTTTTCTAATATTTAAAATCATAATAAAATTAACGATGTATTTTTTTTTTAAATTATATTCTGACATTCCATTTTAAATTACCCGGACGTTATCTTAAAATATTTGTGTTCTGAAAATTTGTCCATTTTTAATTTTCCCATTATTTGTTCGTTAGAAATTCCTAAATCCACTTTTGAAGTCCATAATGGTAACTCAGGACAAGGTCGACATTGAAGAAAAGGTTTTCTGAAATGAATTTTAGCAAATCAGCAGTGTTGTAGTTGTAGAAAGTGCCAAACTGTTTTCTTTACTTTTTAAAAAACCTTCATTTTGAAATATGTATAACGCAATAAAGATATGTTTATTCTTATTCTATTTTTTAAAAACCAAAACCCGATTCATTTAAATAAGATTTTCTCAACCTTTTTTTTATGCCATTGGCTTTCTTAATAATAAAATTGCCTATTGTGGGGCGTGAGCCCCAGGTTGTGCAACATGGACATTAGGGGTGTGATTTTAAAAAAAGTTGAAATGTATTATACCACTATGATTTTGCGATGAGTATATGTGTAAAATGCCCTAAAATGGCAATAATTTCTCTATACTCTTAAAAAGGTCACCCTCCATTACGAATTTAAAATATAACTGATAAATAAAGACAAAAACGACAATAAATACTAATATTATTTTGAAATATATCAAGGTCACATAATATTTTATAATAGAAACTTTAAGTTTAATGTTCTTTCCGACTTACATAAGTCCTTCAAATCCTGTAGCACATTGATTGCACTCTCGGTACATATTTTGGATCGAGGTGTGTCTATTGGTGATGGTGCCTGACTCCATGAAGTTTATAACTGATTTTTTTGCTTTATTGTATTTCTCACAAATACCAATCAGCATTTCATAGGAATTAGGATCATATTTCTGGTCTCTGAACCAAAAGAAGCTCCACTTTACGACGAATTCACACGCATCCACCATTCTTTAGTCAAGTCTTGCAGAGCAAAAAAGTTAAAACAGATAAATGGCACGGGACTTCCATCTCGCATTCTAGAGGTTAGGAAGTCTAACATGTAGGTTGACCTTAGGTAAATGATCATTTTCTTTGAATTACTTATAAACTTCAATAATATGGTGAAATAATTTCATGTCATCTATCCATCCTTTACTTTGAACAGACAGTGAAACACCGTCGTTTACAAATGTAGCTTTTAATTCATTGTAAGAAGTTTAAATCTTTTTTACAAAAAAATAATTAATATCTGGTGATTGAGTTTTTTCATCAAATATATCATTGAGCGCATGTTTCAAGACGGTATCAAGTATGTGTTGTTGGCATTCAATAAACACGGGTTCTTCCAACCCTGCAGAATTTGCAGCTCTCTGAAGTCTGACAATGACACCTGTTTTCTTACCAGTGTTGACAGCAGTTGTGTCTGCTACAATCATTTTAATTGAATGAATTAGATTAATCTCATTAATAATATACATAACTCCGTCAAAAATTGGCTCAGATTGACCACTTGATAAAATAAGGACACCTATACGGACTTCTCGGTATTTATTTTTTATCAATATCACTTGATGCTCAACTCTTTTCCTTATCAACTTTATCAACCTTATCCGTGATGTGCTTACTATCAAAATGGAGGCTCAATTCTTCCTTTTGTAATTTCTGTGGATATTGTTTTTTTAGTTTTTCAGTGGCATTGATAGTTGCCTTGTAAACTCCGGAAACTGATGGCGATGGTATGTTTATTGTCGACATTTCTTTTAGAGTTTTACAAATACGTACCACTTTTCTGATGGGTGGCAACAATATATGAAGCCGTTTTTGTATTGTTATAAGTCCTCTTATTTCTCAAAGGACTATCACTTTCGGATGAAATGTCCAAAGCTTCATCTTTATTAGAACTAGAGTATTCTGACACCGAACATGCAATCATTGCAGATGTTAAGCAAACTGATTATTTGAAGTATGAATTAATTTCCTCTTGGAGGGATGTATTTTCGAATTGTCAATGTGATTGATACAAAATCTTATTTTCCCCTTTGATTTTCATTGTAAGTCATAAAAGTCTTTATCTTCTTTGCATAGCCAAGTGCCTTTATCTGACGTTATGTTAAAAATAACGGATAAATCACAATTCTTAAATGAACCTTTCAGATTTTTATCAATTTTATCAACTAATGCCTGAAACTTCTTTACTATTGTGGATCGTGCTAATGTTGAAAAGCTGAACCGTTTCCATAATTCCACAAGCCAACGGCTAAGACGTTGAAACTTTTCTTCTAATCTTTTATTTGCTGATTCAAACATCTGAATCTTTTTTAATCAATTTTTCAGTAGGCATTTTGTTGAGGATAACCATATCCTGAAAGTGATATTTCCGATTTTGAAGCTGTGACCAAAGCGCTTTAGGTTTTCCGTCCATACCTTTTTATTACCTTTACTTGGGATAGAATTAAAATAAAAGATAAAAATAAAATATTTTGTTTATAATTATAAATAATATTCTTTTACCTTTTTTTATATTAAACTGATAAAATAATATTAAATTTAGTTATTATTGATTGAATATTTCAACAAAAAGTAATTACTAAATTTAGAAATTATTATTAAAAAATTAAATTTTAGATTTCTTAAATAAAAAATAATAAAAAAAGTAATGATTTAGACAATAAGATGACATAAGAATTACAAATTTTTTCTTTTGATTATTGCATAATAATAAGTAATTTTATAAAATTAGTTCGGATGGTGACATTTTTTTTAAAACTGTATTCTTTGATTGCAATTTTCGTTAATAAAATGAAAACTCATCGTATGATAATGGTGGTAGACTGACTTTGAAAAATATCACATGCTTAATGAGCATATATAAAAAAATTTGCATATTTTCAAGTTGCTTCGATTTTAAAGTTGCAGATGTGGTTAAAAAATGTTGTTAAAGAATAATTTTTTTTATGAAAAATGTTATAAAATTAATTAAAATTCAAGATTCGATATATGAATTGCATTACCTAATTGGTTTTGTCTATTCATTTG
This sequence comes from Schmidtea polychroa, assembly GCA_959609185.1. Lineage (NCBI taxonomy): Eukaryota > Metazoa > Platyhelminthes > Tricladida > Dugesiidae > Schmidtea > Schmidtea polychroa. The sequence goes on along the minus strand of CAUHTR010002608.1, from coordinate 36,979 downwards.
AGGTTAACTGGAAAATAAAAAATCGTGCATAAAACTGCCTTTTTAATTAATATTATAAATAATATTATCAAACATTTGAACCAACCACTGAAAACATATTGAATCGATAGTCTAAAAAAGCGAAAATAAAATAATAGATATTACTTTTTTGTTTTTTCTCTATCGAAATTATGTCTAAAATTGATATTAGAAACCTGACTTGCAATAATCATTATTGCAAATATGAAAAAATTTCTTATTACAATTTCCAAACAGATATCATAATAACAAAATAATCGGTTTGATTTCATGTTTTGAAATTATTTGGATGCTTCAGTGCGTGTTGCTTGAAATTTTCCCGTGCTAGTGAAATCGGTGGAAATAATGAAAACACGTTGATGAAATTTTCAATAAATATTTTTCTATTACTAATGGAAATGAATATTAGCAAAAAATATATCTAACAAAAATAAATTACTGATAGAGGAAAAATAAAAAATAAGTTATGACATTTGTCAGTAATCTAAGAATGCATTACTTTTATGTGAAAATTAGTTTTCTAGCAACTGAAAATAAGATTCTTTGAGATTCTAGATTCCATACTCTAGATAGGTAAAGGAATGTCTATTGCATGCTCAAGTACTTCTTTCTCTCAGAAAAGGGAGGAAATTTTATCTAATTACATCACAGTTAACGCGAATTGGAAGGAGCAATGAAGCTTGTATGTTTGTTTTTCAAATTTTAGAGATTGGTTCTTTTAGATTTACCATTTCTATATGAGACTGAGGAAATTTTAGCCTTAGGCATTACCAAAATTAGTGTTTCTTGATTAGAAATGTATATGAAACATACAAATTAATTTGATTAAAATTTTTGTAATCTATTTTTTCTAGTCATATTAGTCTAGTTTTTCAAAATAAGGTAAGTGAATGCTTTCCTCAACTTTATTATATTATTTTATAATTGTATCAAATTATTTTTATTTTTATTGTTTCAATGATGTTTCAATAGATACATTAATAATTTTGTACTGTAAATTTCATTTTGCCCAACATTTTTATGAAACTACAATGTCCAAGAATAGACGTGTTATGCATCTATATAATGTGTAATGGATTAAAATATTTTTTTACGGATGTCTAACAATGAAATAAGATAAACATTACAAGCTTTGTGATAAATCTTCGCGTCTCCTGCATAGTACTGATGAGAGCCAAAAGCTCGAAACTAGTATATTATTGGGATTTGTATTGGGTATCACAAAGCTTGTAATGTTTATCCTATATAATGTGGTTTATATATTTCAATTTAAATAGAATACAAATCTTTAACCACGTAATGAATATACTTGTCGAAAAAAGTTAATTTTTTTTTAATTAAAAATTATCTTTGATTAAATAAATTGTTCAGTTTTATAAGCATCTATTAACATATCTCATCAGCATCTTAAAATATTTTTCATCTGATTTTTTAAATCAAAAAATATGTTGCATTTTAAAGTATTTATACTTTAATTGAAAAAAATAAAATAATGCAAACAAAAGGAACAATCTGTATAATTATTTGTTATCCTTTAGAGCAGTGCTTCTCAAAGTGGTTGTCCGCAGAACATTTTTGTAAATTTTATTTAATTTTTAAGATGTGTGTTTTCGATAACTCTTCTATTTATTGCGAATTTCGATGCACTTTTTAGGCATTATTTGCAATTTATTTCATGCAGACGAAACATAATTTCGTTAATAATTTTTTTATATTGTTTATTTGTTACTTTTTAAGAAATATTACTAATTAAAATTTATGTTTTTGGATGTGGAAAAAATAACCGGTTCGTGGCACAAAAAAGTTTGAGAAGCACTGCTTTAGAGCATTTTAAATGTAAAAAACTTAGATATTGCCTATGTAGAAATCTTCTTTTTCACTACTGCATATATGAAAATATATTTTAAAATATTATAATGTGAACCTTCATGAAAATAACTTTGCAGTAAATTTCTCTTCAGAATCCTGCTGTATTCGAAAAATTGTGGAAAATTCGAACTAAATGCGACAAAATTTCCCCCCGAAAACAGACTTAACTCTAGTGTTGTTTTTTCGCTTGTTGTCTTATGTCAATAATTAAAACAACATAAAATTTCAATAATAGAAATTTATGAAAAATATTTGTATAAAATTACATATGCAAAATGAATTATTGCTATTCTCATTGGTAGTATTTAATTACTTTTATTGTCTCTAATATAGTTTTCAAGTGTCAGATTAAAAGTGACATTAACAGATATTTCATATAAAATAACAAATAAATTAAGAAATATAGTTTCATATTAAGCTAATATCATAATATAATTAAATTATTGGAAATCTGAAAAATTTTTAAAAATTAAAAAAAATCATGTATTTTTTCAATTTAATTACATGGAAATAATAATAATAATGATTTTGATTTTATTAGAGTTTCATTAATTTAAATTCTGACTACACATTTTCACTATTCAACAATTAACACTATGATCAGTTAATTTCCACCAGTGGGTGAATTTTCTCTTTCAGTAGGGTCAATGTGCTCACTTATGGGCATTTCGGACACTGCTTTTAGTATCACATGTCTAGTAATAAGCAGGATTTACTTTGAATCTGTATTTAACTTCATTTAAGGGCATTTTAAGCAATATTCGTTAATCAATAGGTTTTTTCAATTAAAAATGAGGAGTCATGTCTTCGATTAAAACAACAAATCTAAAATAAAATTGATTGCTCTTGCATACTTCGGGTTCTTTACTGAGTTTTCTTTAAAAACCTAATCTAATACTCTTTAATTTCTTAATTATCTTAAGGTGAATAATGTTTTCTACCGCGCAGATGATTGAAGAGATAAACAATTTTTAATTAATTAACTCATTAATTTGTATTTTGGCATTGCACATTCTAAAGGCACCCATAAACTCATGATTATTTGACGTATTATATTTTTATTTGCCATTTATTTTCATATTCCCCTCTGAAATTAGGTTAATTAGATTTAAATTTATTTACACAACCTTTACAGTAATAATAATAATAATAATAATAATAATAATAATAATAATAATAATAATAATAATAATAATAATAATAATAATAATAATAATAATAATAATAATAATAATAATAATAATAATAATAATAATACTCATCTGTATATTTGTTATGAGTATCATATTTGCATTGATTTCATAGATATTAAAATCATTCTTGTCCTACGTTGCACAGGATGTGTCCGAGAGCTATTGTCCTTTTTAAATAGTAAATTATTTTCAAAATTGACACAACAAAAATCCAGAGTTCATTCCTTGTTATTTTATCAATGTCTCCATGGAATTTTACACAATTTTCAAATCTACCTTTTTAATTCATTAACTGTATCAATATGTTAAATAAGTACCGTTTTTAAATTAAAATTTTGTTATTTAGTCCTTAAAAATATATCCACATCATTTTCAAATAAACTAGGAATTTATTAATAGTATAAGAGAAACAATGGGCAATTAGGATTGAAAAATCTCATTTTTCTATGAATATTTTTACTTTGCTTACTTTTGAATTTAGAAATTCACTTTGAATTTTTTTAATTCTAATTCTAAATTTTGTCTGGTACTTCCGTGTTATCTTACCCCCAAAAATTAAATTATAAAATACAATTAAAATAACAATATAAAAAATGAGATAATACATTATTGATGACGTTATTGAACATTATTGAACATGAATTTATTAAGGCTATCTGTGATTTATGTGATTATGTGATTATGTGAGTTTATGTGGCGCAAACGTATTCTAAGCAACAGTGTCGATGTGTTCGACACTATTCTCAACGACATTGTGGTTTTCTGGCCACCTGGATGACCATTTACAAACTCTTTACAAACATTTACTGAGTTTGTAACTGATTTAGAAAATAAATATAATAATTATGTGTTCTTTTTTAATTTAATTTTTGGTGGTAAGATAACACGGAAGTACCTTTTTGTCTGAATGGCGAATTGTATAGGTATAAGATTATGGGAACTGTATTTTTATCATTTATAGTTCTGGATATTCACCGATATTTTATTGATATTAAATAAAGATTAATATAAAAAACGAAAGATTTGTCTAGTGTTTTTATAAGGATTACTTGCGAATATATACTCATGCATGGGCTTTAAGCCTTAATCTTAAACATTACGTTTAATCTCTGTCCTGTGTAAAAGCTAATATTGTTTTTGTTTGATTTTCACAAAATATGTTAGAAAATTATATCATAGTTTTCCACATTTTATAATATTCCATAAATTTGTCTAGCCTTTTATCAAATATACATTCACTGCAAGAATTAAATTTTAACAAAATTTCAGGTAAGGGGATGTGTTCAAGATACTAGCGACGCTTCCAATTTTATTTTGTAAAACATAATCAGCTTTAAAAAAGATAATTTCAGCTTCATTAGCATAGTAATGGTTAACCACCAATCTAGATAACTCGTCGATTCGACTATTGTTTTCAATTGAACAGTCCTTTTCCTTAGATGACATTTGAGCCTTCAACATTTGACGAATGATTCGCTCTAGACCTGACCTTACTTTCATAATTCAAATTAAGGAAAACAATTTCTTTATATATCCCTCTGCTAAGTTGAGTGGATTATTGTCAAGATTAGCATACGAATCAATAAGATTAAAGTTCTCTACGTTTGTGTTTAAATGAAAAGCCTTCTCAGAGTTTATATGTTGTTCTAGTATTTGTACTCGTATTTGGACTTTATTTATTTCACATTGGGAATGGTTATCTAAGTTGCTTTCGCAAATCCTCCCAAACCATTTATTCTTTAACTGAACAAAATTCGTATTACTTTGGTCTTTAAACGAGACTAGGTCACATCTTTCTTTTGCCAAATCTGTAAGAAAACGATTCAAAAACAGTTTTACATATTCTGTAGATGGACGACAACTTGATGTTTCTGAATGGATTAAAATAAAAATTCCACTTAGTTTGAGTTGACGTTGACCTATGTAACATTTTCCCTTGGTCATGGGATTGTAGATTTGAATTATAATTAATTTGGTCTATTTCATGTCTCCGGTTACAGCTAGATGCGACATTTGTTGAGTCAATAATCATTTAAACTATTTTCTTTAATTTTTAAATCATACATTAAAAAAAATCAATTTTTTTATCAATCCTAATATATCTAACAACAACCTGTCCGTGTCTGTGTACGCGCACGTAACAAAACAGGAAAACTCAAGAATAAACGCGTACACAGGCGCGAATGCACATACCACACAGACAGTCAGATCGAAAAGTCACTCCTCCACCTGACTGGTCGAAACAAGGATAATACAAATTCTCTGGTCTATGATGGGCGAGATTACAAAATATATCTAAATATTCTTTCTGTTCTCTATATATAAAGAGAGAGAGTGAGTTTTGAAAAACCTTTAACATTATTTTTTCTAAAGAAAATTAAAAAAAAGTATTACATTTATTTAAGCTTATGTGATAAATGTATGTTTATTAAATGCTTTTTATATAAATTAATTAGTTTTAACACCCGCATTTATTTTAATTTAAAACAGTTTATGTTACATGCCTTTAATATTTATTTGTGTAATATTGTATAATTAACTTGCAATTAAAGGTATTTGATCATTGAGTATTTCCCCTATTATTTAATGAAATAAAATTTCTAATTATAAAACATCGGATGAAAACTTTTTCAATTATAGATTAATTAATAATTATCACATTATTTTCTCTAACAAAGATATAGTCAATATAATTTAACATACACCCAGACCCTAGGAGAGGCGGGGCCAGAGGGGCCACTGGCCCCGGGCCCCAAATCTTCAAAATTTTATTTGAAGAAATTTTTTTGGAAACCAAAATTAATTTTTAAAAATTCAACAATTTGAAAATGGACTAATGATATAACTTCTTTGCTCTTATATATCAATCTAACATGTTTTTAAATAAATCGGATTGATCTAAGATTAGGAATTCGTCATTTAAAATTGCTTGATCGTTATTAAAATCCACGAATAAGAGATTTTTAAAAATATTTTTAAAAATATCCGTTTATTAATGATATGATATTGGGGCCCCTAATTTAAACCCAAATAGCGTGGAATTCGAAAGAATATTTTAAATTTCATTAAAATTTCTCTACTAAAAAAATGAAATGAAACGGCTTGAAATATTTCGAAAATTTCTCATTGAAGTTTTAAATTTAAAATTGTCGGTGTTAAACTGAATTAAAGTTTGTTTATATTGCTTGTGCTTCTATTTGATAAAAATTAATTTCAATAAATTTTAATACTAAATGAAGTGAACAAAAGGTATGAAAATTTTTTTTCGATTGAAATATATCCCTTAATTTAATGAATATTTAATTTAGATGAAAAGACACAAGAGTGGAGCAGAAAAACGAAAAGACATTAAGAAGCGAAAAGAAGCTATCGATAAATCAGCGAAAATCACCTCATTTTTGAAGAGAGCAAGCCAAAACAATGAAGAAGATTCTTTTGAATCATTAATCGCATCAGTCAATAGCGATTCATTTGATACATTCGTTCAAGAACATGAAGATTTAACAGTTACAGAAGAAAAAAAATTGAATACGTCGAGTGATTTAGATAATGATCATTATTTAGTTTCAAAAGTCGTTTTTGATATCGCTCTTCTTCAGTCAAACGATCCAAATATAAGAAAAACATTCTTGAATGTTGAGCGCATAATTCCTCAATCACTTCCAATCGACATCGAAAACAAAAGATTTCCAGTTCATATCTTTAATAAAACGCTTCAGAATGGAGAAAAGGCATCTCGGGATTGGATTTATTATAGTGAGTCGACAAAATCTATTTACTGTGCTTGCTGCTTATTTGCAAATGAATTAGCAAGTAATTTCACAATAAGTTGGAGCCGTGATAAAGGTTAGCGAAAATTAAAAGACAAAGTTCCTGCACATGAAAATTCAAATTCTCATTTAAAGAATTATGTCAATTGGAAGAATGCTGTAGCTGCTGAGAAGAATGAAACACAAGTGGAATCATAGTTGATGAGAAATATTCACGATGAAACAGAAAAATGGAAGAAAATATTGACACGCATACTGGATGTTATTTTATTTCTTGCTAAACGTGGACTTGCTTTTTTTGGAGATTCGTTTAAACTTGGAGATTCGTCAAATGGAAATTTTTTAGGAATAATCTAGCTATTAAGCAAGTATGATGTGATTCTTAGCGAACATTTGACTAAAGTTAAAAATGCTCAAAAGAAGGAAAGAGACTTCAAGTTTATTATCTTTCTAATGATATACAAAATGAGTTTATACAAATATGCGGAGAAATGATTGAGAAAAAATTCTATCGGAAATATGAAATGCAAAATACTATTCCATAATTGCTCCAGACAATTCCACAGTGAACAGTTTTCGATAGTCATACGTTATGTTGACCTGCAGTCAAATTCATTGATCCAAGAAAGATTTATTTGTTTTGACGAGTTTTACGGAAAAACTGGAAAACAAATTGCCATCAATATCCAGAAACTTTTTGAGACTCCGAGGTTTGATTATGAAAAGTTATGTGGCTGAAAGTTTTGACAACGCAAATATTGGCGTTCAAGCTTGGCTTAAAGAAGCAAATCCTGAATTTATGTTCTCCTTGTGGCAATCATACACTTACATTATGCTGTACTGAATCAAACGACTATTTCGTGAAATTTCAAACTCTCTTCAATTTGTTCTCTTCATTTACATCTCGCTGGGCTATATTAAAGAAGCACTGCAGCAAGTCGCTTACAAATGTATCAAAAACTAGATGGTATGCTCGTTTTAATGCCGCAAAACCAATCGTGTCTTCTGATAAATTTGGCCCTTAAAGAAGTTGATATACATGCAAGACGCTTTTAAAATTCACATCTCGATATGAAACGGTGGTCATGAATTCTATTTGGCTCCCTATACTGACAGCAGTACAGAACACAAATTTATTGTTAGAAGCAAGAGATGCAACTTTGGACGTCGAAACCGAGAATATAGATGCACTAATTAATTCAATAAAATTAATGCGATTGGAAAAGGTGATGAGTGATAGTAAGGAATATGCTGAAAATTTCTCCATTCACGCATCATTTGAAATTAAAAGAAAGTTTATTGATGAAGCAGCTGTTGAGTTACATTATCAACAAATATTCAATAAGATCATTTCAGTTTAACAAAAATCATTACAAACTCGCTTTTCAAGAATGATTGAAATTTGTGATAATTTTAAATTCCTGTGGACCTTCAATAGCATTGATGAAGACATATTGCAAAATCAGTGCGACAAGATTAAAATTAAATTTTCGGATGACATTTCAACAGACCTGTATGATGAAATGATATTTTTAAAAGCATTTACGCAACCAACTTCAAATCATCAAAGCCAAAAGAAGTGCTTAAATCTATTATTGAAATGAATTTGGAGTCAATTTTTCCAAATTTTGTAGTTGTATTAAGAATATTTTTGACAATCCCGGTTTCTGTAGCCGAGTCTGAACGTACGTTTTCAGCTCAAAAACGTATTAAGAATTTCTTGAGATCTACAATGGCACAAGAGCGGCTAAATGGATTAGCAATGCTGCATATTAATAACGATATTGCAAGAAACCTAAATTTTAGCGAAATAATTGATAAATTTGCAATTTCAAAAGCCCGTAAATCATTAATATATTAAAATTTGTTTTTATATTGTGTTGTCGCTAACTATATATATTTTTTAATTATTAAAAAGGGGCCCCAAAAAAAATTTGGCCCCGGGCCCCGCACTCTCTCTACTAGGCCCTGCATTTACCACACAATTAAAATATTAAAGCTAGTGTTAAATTAAAGTATATTACTGAAAGGAAATCTTCGTTTTAACATTATGCCTTGTTTCATTCTTTTACTAACGTAACTAACTTTTTTGGAACCTTTACTAGTTTCGAAGAAAATATTATGTGATATAATTATATCAACATATAAGGTGAAATACCCTATAGGTTTTATAAAAAGAAAATAAATTTATTTTTATAAAGTATAAATAATAAATTGAAAACGGCAGTGTCTAAAATTCGTGAATACCAAAAACATCGATATATTTACTTATTTAGTCAAGCTTTTTAATAAAGACAATGGAAAAGAAATCAGTGGTGAAATTGGAAAATAAAAGTTCTTATAATAAAAAATATTAAAAAATTATAAATGAACCTGTAATCATTCGTCCTACGGTTCATTATGGAATCTCTTTTTAGTACAGCCGCCTATTTAAGTTACTGATTATTCATAATTCTCTGATATTATATTTTAATTGTTATAAGTAAATTAAGTTTGTGTTCATAATACTTATTTTTAACACCAATTTATGAATTCAGATTTTGGTGGTCTCTATTCTATGGAACTTGCCATTGATTTTCAACTAATAAATAATAAAAATGAACAACTTTCAATCAATGTTGCAAATCAAGAATTTTATTTACAAAATAACATGAGAAATTTTGAATTATAGCAGTCAGCAAATGAATAATAAAAAATTAATAAATGAATATATATCTTGAATAGCACGTATAAATGTTATTTACTCACTTAAAAAATAATGTTTAGTGTTGCCTTTTTGTGCTTAAACAAATTTAATATCTAATTTATTATGATTAAATTTTTTTTATTTTTTAAAAAAATTAATTAATATTAATTAATATAATTAATATATATATATATATATATATATATATATATATATATATATATATATATATATATATATATATATATATATATATATATATATATATATATATATATTATAAAATTTAATTAATATTATTCAACTTATATCGTGCTCTAAAAAATTTGTTATTAGATATTTTAATTTTGATATATAATATGTTATAATTATTATTTATTAATATTTTAAATATAAATTCGAAACACGTGAAAGGGATCGTCATTATCATATTCTAATGGTTCTATTTCTAAATTTTAACAAAAATTAAAAAATACTTATTCTTGTCTCATGTAGTAATTTTTAGTTGTAATTACTTTTGTAATTAATTTTTCTTGTAATTACAGTATTCATGCTTTTTAATTTTTTAATCAAAATTAAAATTTTTCATAAGAAGAAATTAATTAATTTTTATTTTATATAATTTGTACTACATTTAATATTCAGGTTCTATTAGAACTAAAAAATAAATAGATTATGTCACATTAAATTGCATAATTATTTACAACCAATCATAAATATATAAATACGTAAATATTTACTTTTCAATTCACTTTTTGTAGATCAGCTATGCCAAAACGAGAAGTCGTAATTCCAACAGGATTTAAAGAGCTACTACAGGATTTTACTGTTTGCGTTTTACGGGATAATCCTGAAGACATTATCCAATTTGGAATAGATTATTTTAAAACGAAAAAATCGGAACAATTGCAATCAGCTCATCTAGATTCAGAAAGCGAAAACGATGATCAAATGGAAGAATTACCACCAATGCCTCGACCTCAAGGTCGAAGACGAGGAGTCGCTGCCGAAAGCTTTGATCCGGAAAAAGAAGATGATCCTAACCAGGAACGAATTGTTTACCCAAAAACACCAGAACAAAGAGCTCGATTGAATATGGCGGTTCAAAATATTCTCTTGTTTCGTTGTCTTGATGAAGAACAAATGGTTGATGTTATTGACGCAATGTTTGAAAGACGAGTTGTACAAGGGGAAAAGGTGATTATTCAAGGAGAAGACGGGGACAATTTTTATGTTATTGAATCTGGAACTTATGATATAATTGTTAAAATAAACGGGGTTGATACTAAAGTTGGAAAATACGATGGAAGCGGATCATTTGGAGAGTTAGCACTTATGTACAACACACCTAGAGCAGCGACAATCCAAACTGTTAATGATGGAGTAGTTTGGGCTATGACTAGAGAAACATTTCGATCTATTGTTTTAAAGAAAGCATTTCAAAAACGTCTTAAGTATGAAGCTTTACTGGAAAATGTTCCACTGCTTAAAGAACTCAGTCCATACGAAAGAATGAATATCGCTGACGCATTACTTACTAAAATTTATGAGCCAAACACAACTATTATTAAGCAAGGCGAGCCAGGCTTAGAAATGTATTTCCTTGAGGAGGGATGCGTTCGAGTCACTGTGAGAGAAGCAGGCAGTGACACTGAAGCAGAAGTTACTAGAATTGGGCCAGGAGGATATTTTGGTGAGCTTGCATTGTTAACAAAACATCCTCGAGCCGCTTCGGTTTATTGCGTTGAAAAGACCAAACTTGCAATATTAGATGTTGGAAGTTTTGAAAGATTACTAGGTCCTTGTTTAGATATAATGCAAAGGAGTATTTCAAATTATGAAGAGCAACTAAAGGGAATTTTCGGAAGTCTTCATAAAATGCCCGAATTGAGACGATAAAAGTTATTATTTCTGAGCAATTCTTTTCGGTTTTTAATGTAGACTTTATGTGATTACATTGATAAAAAAACAAAATAGAGAAACTAATTGCCATTGAACCTGTAAAATCTTGATATTTTAATAATTTATCTGTTTTCTGGTTGAAATTAATTTGTGAGTGTCTGCGTCTGTTTGCGCGTTTGTTATTGTTTTGAATGTGAATGCGTGGTTACTGATTTATTATAGAGAAATGTATTTTATTGTTAGTTTATTATTGTGTAGTAAAACTTCGATATCAAATTTCTTTCTTAAAATCCAACCTGCTTGACTCTGCAACGGAAGTTTTTGGACTGTATAATCATTTAATTTAGTTTTTTTTGAATCTCAATTTATGTATATGGATTAGCGATGTTTACAATAAACAAATTCAATCATTTATTGACATTGAAAATAAACATAAATATTTTTTTCTGAAATGTGTTATTGATTTCTATCTGGAGAATAGAGATTCTGTTGACTAAAAAAAAACAATTCCTATAAATATTTTTAATTTCATACCTCGGAAAATTATAATAATAAATTCAATGCGATTTGAAGATTGAAGTCTAAGAAGTCTTAATTTCTAAAGTTTTCTTTTGCAAATGTTTGTGTTGGAACAAAGATTCATTATCGTTCACTTCAAAGTAAAGATTATAATATTGTTTTATCTGATAAATCAGCGGTGACCTACCTGTCAGAAATCAAGACAATTTTAATTTAACAAGATCATAAAATGATAATTAATTTTTCAAAAAATAAATTAAAAATAACTTATCATAAAAAATTAAAATAAAATAAGTTTAACTTCTTTTGATTGTTTTGTAATTAGAGTAGAGGTTCACAATTTTTCTTATTCATTGATATCTTCTAAGATATTACTTTTTTCACCAACCCCTTGATTTCTGTTATCCAAATTTCTTTATATAGGACCAGGGGCGCATGCACCACTAAATACACTACAAATTGAAGTAGGTATTGTGACGTTTAGTTGTGCCGCACTATTTAAAAATCATTTACGAACGTTTTGTTAGTTGTCAACGTACTGTGCAATGCAACCAGTTCTACTTGTTCTACAGTTCAACGACAGCAAAAATCCCTCTCATTTGACAAGTTCCATTTTCGACACTAGATGTCTTGAATCGTGAATTTGTGTGTAAATAAATTCCTATTATAAAATATTTTTCAAATTTCAAATTGTTGTAATTCGTCATATTAAACTTATATTTGGTATAAGAAAATATTCCAAATAAAATTCCAATTTTTAAATCTCGTCATTTGCGAAGTTCTATTTTCGACACCAGATGTCGCGAATACAAACGTGTTTGTTTATGTATGTGTATGACATGAAAACCACGTGCAGCCATCATTGTATTTTATTTTCGTTTCAGTTGGTTAATATTAATTGCATTGATTATAATTATTGTATTCGCACATTTAAATTAGGTAAGTTGTTTCATATTTACAGCAACAAACAAACGTTTTATTTCATTTAAATTAAATAAAGAGAAGCAGCAAGGGTTTATTAAGTTGATAATATAGTAAAGTAAATCCAAGTCAAATCAGAAAACAACCAGTTAAAATGACCAATTATTACACTCCTCAGTTGTGAGAGATTTGTCAAATCAAGGTTATACACGCGTGCCATTCCTCACCATAGTGTTGTAATAAGCACTGTATAATTGATAGATAGCTTGTTGAGCCAATTGTATCATTGTGAAAATATTTGTGATATTCAATAAAGTTTCCAGTGTTAATTGTTATTTGTGAGTCAGTCAAAGACACGCTTGGAGTCAGAGTAAGAATTTTAATTTTATAACCAACCCAATAACCCAACACCTTTTTATTGTGTTCCTTTAAATTGTTTAAATCACACAGTAAAAATAATATTATTAAAATAACTTATTGTACATAAAATTTGACTATTTACCATTAAATAAGATAAGAGTTAATCACAAGAATAAAGACTAATAATCAAATGGTCAGCAAATCCTCTATATTAATAAAAAGCAAAATATTAAATATTACATACACTAATAAAAACCAAATGATCAATATTTAAATTATTAATGATATCTTTATTAATTATCAAAGCAAAATATTCAATTATAGAAAATAGGATGATCATAATATTGTCATGAATTGTCAAACACTGGGATTGGAGGATTCTACATAGATGTTAACCTCGGTACTTGTTCGGGCCTGTTCGATAGTATTTCGTCAATTCAAAGTTTCTGATGGGTCAACCCCTGTCGTCCAACACTTATTTAGTAGATATATTTTGAAATTGAATGAATTAAATTTTCAATTAAAGGAAACAAATAAAACTAGTATATTTGCGGTTCGTCGTAAAATCAAATCTTTTACTAAAGACATCCTTTCGGAAAAGAATAGTCGAGATTGTAAATATGAAGTGAGTTAGCAAGGAGTGATAAACCAAATTGTGTTTTGACTTATATGGTGATACCCATTTGACATTTACCCATCTATTGTAACATAAAAGAAGAGTTTGTACAATTTGAAAATAAAGATTTTGTTGGGATATAAGTTTTATTTCTTTGATTTCTGAAAAGGAGAAGTCAGATCAAAATTTAGTCTCATCGACACACAAAAACATATAAGTTTATTGGGGTGGAAATTTAGAACAGAATAAATCATTTTTACCGTTAGACTGCGGAGAGTCAATAAATTGACGCCTAGTATGTCTCTTCAACCACTTCAGCAGCGTAAAGGTTAATGGTTATTATTATTATTATTCATAAATTAACAATATAACTATTAAATATCTATAACTATGCATATATAATTATAATGATAGCAATCAATAAAACAATTAAACAAAATTTAATAGCTGAGATATTGGTTTTCTTATCTTTCCCTTAGCTTTTCGATTCGATCTCAATACTTGTTTTTGCACATCATAGTTAATGTTGCAAGTTTTCGTCAGTCAAGAAAGCGTATGGTTTATGATGCGTGAATTTCATTTTAAAAACACCGATTCGCCGATTTAAGTTGATTCAAAAGTACTCAAAACACTTTTTGTCAGATGTCTCAAATCATAACCGTACCACAAAATAGTCTTGTGAGCATATTCTTGTAAAATTGCGCTATACTCGCGGGCCAATGGTTTGACCCCCACGGTTATAATTTATAACTCAAAAATAAAATTCATATTTTTATCTAATCATTAAAATTTGCATTTGGATATTCCGAATATTTCAGAATTTCCATTCTTAGATAACTATAATTATTATTGTTATTTCAATTTTTTCTATTAAATTTTAACAAAAGAATTTGGTAAATATTTAATTTAGTTAAATTATTGATTATTCTCAGTTAATCAAATAAATTCTAGAATTCAATTTATCTGGAAAATATCTAATCAATAAATTTGGCTTCTCGTAGTTTTACATAATTAAATATTTAGAAATTGTTTACATAATTCTCTGATGAAAAATCTTTTAGAAAAATTTATTGATTTATAAATTTTGTAATGTTGAGATTTGCTTGTTTTAAACCAGTGGTGGCCAACCCAAATCAATCGAAGGGCCAAATTTTCGGAAAAATACTATCACGGGCCACAATAAATTCATTTAAATAAAGTAAACTTAGAATCAATTTTTTAAATTAAAAACATGCTTAATTCGAATATGAATTCTACAAAAGACAATTATTGATTTGATGTTTAAAATTGTGTCCGGGCCACATCAAAACGCTTCGCGGGCCACCAGTTGGCCATGGCTGTTTTAAACAATAAATTAAATTCATCAAAATTAATTAATTGATAGATCACAGTTATTGGACTTATTTGTACAGTTAAATTTCGGGTGGCAAATGTATAACATACTCATAGAATGATACATCATTTCCATATTCAATTTGCTTTAAGCAGCCAAATGTGCACTTTGCCAGATAGATGAACACACACCTTTCAGTGACACGCAGTCAGGACCTTGGGGGAAATGGAAAATATATCCCGTTCTGTATCATCTTTCAAAATTCCAAATGAGCGTACAATTTTAATTTAATTGTGCTTTGGTGTATTTTCAGTTTACCACAAAATATGTCAGGTAAGTATGACGAACAAATTCTCTGCTTATAGATGATTCAAATTGAAAATGGAGTGTACTGGGTTTACAATGTGCAATTCTGTTGAATAGAGTTAATACACATAATTACATAATCGCAAACGAGTTGGGCAGTATTGGTGAAATTTTCAATACTGACTCAGCATTGCTGAGTGAGGCTCAGGATGAAGGTAAAACGATAATACTAAAATATCAATATATAATTATAAACATTTTTTCACTAATGACTTTAATATGTCCTGAGTAAGGTATTTGTGCAAATATTAGTTTTTTTTCAAATATTAAAAAGAATCTTCTGTGAATAATTATTTGTCAGCTATTTTATTTTTGGTTATAAAACAAATCACCATTTATTGAGCACAATACTAAAGGTCTAATGAATATAAATTGACGTTAGTTTTTAAAATGGACTCCTTTTGTCTTAACACAGCTTAAATAATTTGTTAGAGTTCTCTGTTCATTTTTATCTCATTTCCAGTACAGTGAGTATTTGAGAGTCTTCAAACTTTTGTGTAGCTTGGGAAAGGCCATTGACTTCAAAATCTACCACTAACTGTAGTCCAGTGGGTTGAAATCACATGATTACAAAAGCCAATGGATATACTGCCTGGAGTGGTTGTTGACAAAATTCGATTGACTCGCTCCCTGACGATTTTCTGGTTCCAGGAGGTGTTCACTGTCCATTTTCTTTCTCGGCCGTCTCTGTCATCATCATGTCCAAGTTCTTTACTATAAATTTCAAGATCAAATTTGGGTTTTATGAAATTTTAATCAAGTGGTATTTATTATAATTATAATTATAAAATTTAAATTAAAAAATAATTAATTATCATTTATTTATTACCTGTATTAAAATTTTATTTATTAATTTTATGATTTGACATTCTAATTTATTTTTGCCGGATTGTCATATTATTATCATATTATTGTCATATTATTATTATATTATTATCATATTATTGTCATATTATTATTATATTATTATCATATTATTGTCATATTATTATTATATTATTATCATATTATTGTCATATTATTATATTCTTTTAAAAAATATTTAAATTGGATATTCAAAGTGTTTTTGTATTTTATCGCTTATTAACTTAAAATTTTAATTGTTATTCTCTTTGATTATTATTCTAATTTTTGTGAGTTTAACATTCAGTTATTGTTGACCTATGCCGCTTGCGAGTAGAATTTGATTTCTTTTATCATGCAAATAAATTAAAGTTAAATTAACTTGTTTTTCGAATAATGATTATCAAATTACACATAAATTATGGTGAAATATTCATCTGCTAACATTAGCAATGCGACATATACAAATTTGATTACAACAATTTCAACAAAGGTTCAAAATAAGGTAAACATCTAATTTTTAAACTTAAGTCAACATTTTTGGTATTTGAATATTATTTGTTGAATTCAGTTATAGTCGATTATTGACGGTGTACCACTAAATATTGTTGGGTTTTAGGATATCAAAATCAACCGTTGGTTACTCTGACTCCACGTGTTCCAAAATCAATAAACACAAACTCCCAACGTATATATGTTTTATAACAATTCACAACTCTCAACAATTAATCACACTGTTGGTTAATCACAATTCTCACACAATTTCAGCTCGAACTCCGCTCTGGAAGGTCTCGACCTTGTACGATTAAAAAAATAGGTTTCACCTTTTGTTTGATTCCGCTCTCTGATCCGAACTCTTTTAATATTGCTTTCTGACTCCTAAATTCCTCTTAGAATTCCTTTTTCCTTTTATTTTATTCCTCGAACTCCTATCGTCTGTTTCTTCGCATCCCTACCTAAGGCTATCGCCGATTATGTGAATTTTGAGTTTCCTTATATACTCCCATAATCGTTTTTGACCTAATTGGTTTTGACTTCTTCCGCTATCATTCCCTAATTGACTATTTTTGTTGACCCTCTTCGTAATTCCCCGTCTTTTGTTTACCCTCGTTTATCCGGTTGTTTGGATAATTGCCCTCTGAATTCCTCGTTTGTTTACCCTTCCAAATTGCCGTGCTCGGGTTTTCTTCATCGCTCGGGTTCTCCATTGGCTCGGGCTTCCCATTAGCTTGGGTTTCCCATTAGCCAATTAATTAATTAATTAATATTTTACGTTTTTCCACATTTGTCTGTTTTACTACCCTTTCTACACATTTTCTAACAATTTCTTACTCACTGTCTTCTTCACCATCCCTTAATCTACCCCTCTCCCGTTTTCCAGCTTCAATTTCGATAACTTTTCACTTTATTCCACTTCCTCCGGTTTGCGCATTTTCCCATTTCATGTCTGATTGTACCCTTTTATAGTTCTGTTTTTATCATATCTTTCTTTGCCATTGCTTCTCTGCTTGACCGCCATTCAATTTCGGCTTTCCTTTTAATCTGAACTATATAATTTAATAATTTATTTTCAAACCTCAACAATATTAAATCTATCGGCAAATACAGTACTGTGAGAATTAATGTGACCGTGAAATAATTTGCATGTTTTCTCAGTTGGCAACACAATTATGTCAAAATTAGCGGTCGTTTTGTTTTATTGTTCCAATATTTAGTGAAGAACAACGTATTGCAAGTCACGGACGTGCTGTTTTTGATATTTTAGTAAGAATTACCGTGTATTTTTAAAATAGTTTTACTAAGGCTGTATCCAGACTGTTGTAATATTTGTTTCTTATTTTAGAAGATGAACATTTCTCCCAAGAAGTACACAAGGTTTGTTACTTTAAGTTCACACACATCAATAACTCAAAGAGATATTGCCAAAAAAGTGTGGTGAGTTTGGAAGCTGTAAACAAGATTTAAAAACAAAAGAAAGACACTGGAACGATTGAGGTGAATAGAAACGGGAAATGTGAAAGGAAAAGGAAGACAACAAAAAGAGGTGGTTTTAAATAAGGAAAAGTAAATTGAATCCTCGGTAAACAAGCCAAGAACTTCAGGAAGACTTAGCACAAGACTCCATCATTTGAAAAAGATTTATCGAAGGTGGAAGAAAAGAAATTAGACACCAAAAAAACCATTATTGACCACTGTCAAAAAGAATAAAATAATATGTTAGCTGGACTGTTGAAGATTGAAGAAACGACAAAAACTGACCAAAGCCATTTCAAAGGCTACAATTTAGAGGGTCATGGGTTGAAATTGAACAAGAGCGCAAAGTTTGCAACTCAAAAAGATTTTAAAAATTTTCTAAGTCAGAACGATGAACCTTGTTGGTACTATGAAACTTGGCTCAATACAGTGGCGTAACTAGGGGGGGGGGGGCAGGGGGGGGGACATTTGTCCCCGGGCGCCAAAATTAGGGGGCGCAAAATTAGGGAAGCCAATTTGGAACAAAAATTAAGTAATAAATTATTCTTAAGATCTAAGAGATTAATATATTTTTTATTACTTCATTAGTTTCTTACAATAGATGTGCGTGCATTCAGAAATGTTTGAAAAAATTGATTTTAATGAGATTATAGATATTTTTGCCACGACAAAAGCCAGAAGAATTAATATTTAATGTTAAACTGTATTTTGTCTAAGTCAATAAATATTATTTATACGCTTATTAAAATCTGTTAAACCTGTTTCGTTATTCGTCATTAATATTCTTTAAAAAATTAAATATATATATATATACAGTAAACCCTCCAACTGTGCGGTTTTTCATTGCGCGGTTTCGCAATTGCGCGGTTTCGCAATTGCGCGGCCAAATCTTTAATACCAAAATTTCGATCTGTGCGCTAAAAATTTCGTAGCTGCGCGGTTTTTTTTGTTTTTGTCTATTTTAACAAGAAAAATCATGTCAATTTAATTTTTTGTGGTGAATCCCGTAAAACTACGAATACATATGGTAGTGAAAATAGTGATTCATCGTATTTCGATGCACTGTATTTTTTATATAAAAATAATAAAGGCAGTTTCATTTTTCTAGTGATGTGGTTAGGATTATTATGTAAAATTACATAGTTTTAATTAATAGATATTTATACAAGTGTTTATTTAATTAAAAATATATTAGTATTAAATTCAAAAAAATGTTATTCGTGTGCATTAGATATAACCGTAATAAAAAATTATTACATCAATTAAAGAGTGTTATAAAGTAAGTATAAATAAAATTTTTGATTTTTGATTTAATACTCATTTTGATTTAATAGGTTTTTAATAATTTCTACACCTTATATATAATAATGGAAAAAGCTGGCAAAAGAAAAATATTGACGTTAGAGGCAAAACTTGAAATTGTGAAGCAATTAGAAAATGGCGAAAAAATGTCTGTTTTAGCTAAGAGACACAATATGAACGAATCCAGCATAAGGAGGATTAAATTGAATGCCGAAAAAATTAAAAGTTCAGTAGTTTGTTCTACATCGCTAGCTGCAAAAACATTAAAAAACCACGAAATCCAATAATAGAGAAAACAGAAAAAGTGTTAAGCTTTTGGATTGAAGATCAAAATCAAAAGAGAATGCCACTTAGTGCTGCTGTTATTCGAACTAAAGCGTTACTAGTATTTAATCGGTTACAAAAGGAAGAACCTGGGTCATCTAATTTAGGCGAAATTAAATTCGAAGCGAGTAAAGGATGGTTTGAAAAGTTTAAACATCGCCAAAACCTACATAATATAAAATTTACAGGCGAAGCAGCCAGTCCTGATACATTAGCTGCATCTTTATATCCAAAAACGTTAAAACATATCATTGATGGTTGTGGATATTTACCAAGCCAAGTTTTCAATGCTGATGAGACTGGCCTATTTTGGAAAAGGATGCCTAGCAGAACATTTATATCTAAAGAGAAGAAATATGCTCAAGGTTTCCAAAGATAGATTGACAGTTTTGTTTTGCGGTAATGCAGCAGGCGATTGTAAGAACAAACCACTAATAATTTATAAATCAAAAAATCCTCGTGCTTTTAAAGGCATATGAAAGAACTCACTGCCAGTTCATTGGGTATCAAATAAGAATGCTTGGATGACTGCAAAGCTTTTTGAGAACTGGTTTTTAAATTGCTTTTGTGTAGAAGCTGAAACTTACTGTAAAGACAAAAACATTGCTTTTAAGATTCTGTTGATTGTTGACAATGCACCAAGTCATCCACCACATTTAGCTGAATTGCACCCCAATGTTAAAGTAACATTTCTGCCTCCAAATACGACATCTTTAATTCAGCCGATGGACCAAGGCATAATTGCCGCATTTAAGCTGTATTATCTTAGAAGGACTTTTCGGCAATTAATTGAAGCTACGGATGGCCCAGATAGTCTTTCAATTCGTGAGTATTGGCGACAGTATAATATTTTATCTTCCGTAAAAAATATTAAATTAGCATGGGATGAAGTTAAAACCTCAACCATGAATGCTGTATGGAAAAAATTATGGCCAGAAAGCTGCATTAGAGAAGCTGTTGTTGAAATGCCAGAAATTGTGACTTTAGGTAGAACAATTGGTGGGGACGGTTTTCAAAATTTAGAATCAGAAGATATCACGGAAGTCCTTGTGTCAAATGAAGAAAATAATACTGTTGACGATATTTTGACACAGTTTGGCGGTAATAATGATGAAAATGATGAAAGTGAAGAAGATGTACAGATTACAGAAGAGAAAAAGTTTACTACCGAAAAACTATCAAGTTTTTTAAAACTTGGTAGTCAACTTGAACAGCAAGCTCTTAATATAGACCCTGATATGGAGCGTGCCTTAAAATTTCGGAGAAATCTGACAGCAGCTTTAGCACCATATGCTTAAATTTATAAAGAAAAACAAAAAGCTGGTAAGTAATCAGTGTTAACAAGCTTTTTTCAAAAAATTATACAATCACAGCCAATAGAATCAAGCTCATCAGCATGTAGCAGTGATTAATATAACGTTACTTATGTTAATTTTTATTTATGTTTAGTCGTTGAATTGAGACTGTTTTTTAGTTCTTGTATTGTTTTTTATAATTTTTATTTATGTTAAATTTTTATTAATTTTTATAATAGTAATATTAATTATGTAAAAGCAATGAATTGAGACTGTTTTTATTAGTTTTTATGTTTATATAAATGTAAATATGTATATTAGTCGTTGAATAAAGACTTTTTATTATATTTTTTAATATTTTTGTAATATTTGGAACCTAACCCCATAATTACATATAAAATGGGGTTCACAGTGCGCGGTTTAGGTTTGCGCGTTGTTTTTGTGGAACGTATCTACCGCGCAGTTGGAGGGTTTACTGTATATATATATATATATATATATATATATATATATATATATATATATATATATATAAGGGGGCGCTAATTTCTCAGTTGCCCCCAGGCGCAAGAACCTCACGGTACGCCACTAGCTCAATAGGTGAGCTCCGTTTACAAAATTACTCCACATTACACTTTCACTTGTTTGTTTATAATTGCCGACATAAAATGGCACAACGCTCTGTCATTTTCTATTCAGAACTGATTTTGGACCAGAGCCAAAAAAATTGAGAGCTTGTTTTAATGAATCGGAAATTACATAGCATGATACTTTGAAAATAAATAAAACACGTATAATAAAATTGAGAAACGCAAGAAGTTGCAATCACCAACATAGTTAAGAGAGAAATAACGCATTTGAAAAATATTCCAACTCGAAAATAAAAGAATAATAAATAAAATAAATAATTAATAATATAAAAGATTAAGAATGATTATTGGTCGAATCTACATACGAAGGACCATAATCAAATTAATTAGCAATGTTATGGCTCGTATTTACATTCGAAGTAGCTATGACAAAGAGTGCAAAACTTACGGAAAAGAACAAAAAACTTATTTAACAAAAGAAAATTAAAAAAAAGAATTAAAAAGGAATTAAAAAGGAATTATAAAGAATATCGCATTAAAATTGATAAAGAAATAATAAAATTAAATAAAAAATAAGATTATTAAATAATTCAAATGTTTAAAACAATCAATTAAATAGAATATACATGCAAATTAAATCTGGCAGCATTCAAGTATGGATGTACAGTTAATCAAAATCACACGCATTCCTATTGGATGTGTAGGTGGATAACTAAAATCAGTATACTCTGTAGTGAACAAACGCATCTACACCCGTTTGCACTCAATAAACGCACCTATAATATAAAACAAAAAATCAATATGTGTATATTATATAAACCTACAAACTTACCTGTGTGTAGATTTTTATCGTTGCAATGAATAAACGCATTTAATATAGAAAGTGAGAAAGTGGTAAAAAAATAAACTGACACACACAAACACAACACATAGTAAAAAATGCATGCAAATTTTCTATATATATATTATATATATATATATATATATATATATATATATATATATATATATATATATATATATATATATATATATATATATATATATTCGTTGCAATGAATAAACGCTCTATAATAAATCATTTACAGACATTTTTAGAATTTTTTAGAAAAAATGAATGAAAAAACTTTTAAGTAGTGGGGATATATCCCTCACGACCACAGGCCTCCCACTGTTTTCATGTTTTATACCTATTTTTCCCCCATAAACGTAAAAAAAAAACACTTAAACCCCCTAAAAACCTATATCTTTTAATTTCTTTATTCTGAAGACATTTTGGTTTCAAAATAAAGACTTAAAAAAAACAACAAAAATATTAATAAAACGGGGAAAAAAATACTGATAAAACTATGAAAAACGTTTGTCGGCTTGCGGTCGTTAGGGATATAAACACACTACTTGAGGATGTCAACTAGCAAGTTGCTATTTGACTAATTTATAATTTTATAAATCTTAATCTTGAAGAATAAAAAATTTTATGAAAATAGTAAAACTGCTCTGAGAGGACAGTGGTATTTTTTTTTTTTTTTTTTTTCACTGTCCTCTCAACAGTTTTTTTTGATCCGGATCATTTTTTTTTATTTCAACCTCTTTCGTTTATCAAATCTCTTCCAATATACAAGCTGGCCAGACTTATATATCAGAATCAATTCGATAATAGCAGCACACCTTATTATTCGCTTCTCGCTCACGAAGTCGATTTCATCGGCGTTTTAAGTGTGCTGCTCAAAAGTACAAATGAATTCGAAAGCGAATCCGAAAGAGGTCCGAAAACAACCAAGAAATAAATGTGCACATTATAGAATCGATCCGGGGGTGTTCGAAAGACTGGTGGCGATAATTACCAGTTCGCCACCATCACCCGTTTCAATATTTTTTTTTTCATATTTATGTTTAAAAAATAATTAATTAATAAATAAATAAAATATACAAGATTTATTTCCTAAGATACCCACACTATATATTTTTTTAATATTTATTTTCAAAAATTATTTTCAATATTATTTTCAAATTTTTAATATTATTTTATGTTGAAAAAAAAACTAACCTCAGACGTGATTTGAACCGCTAGCATTTGAACCACAATGCCAGTCTATTCCCACTGCGCTATCGGAGTTCGGATTTTTGTCATTTTTTAAATTTTTAATTAATAAAAAAATAAAATAAAATAAATAAAATAAAATAAAATAAATAAAATAAAATATAAATCTAAGATACCCACACCATTTTCAATATTATTTTCAAATTTTTAATATTATTTTATGTTAAAAAAAAACTAACCGTAGTTAGGATTTGAACCGCTATCCATTTGAACCACTGTGCCAGTCTAGCCCACTGCGTTATCGGAGTTCGGATTTTTATCATTTTTTAAATTTTTATTATAAAAATGAATAATATAAATCTTAAAATTCAAGAAAAAAATAAATTAAATCTTGATTATAATAAAGAATTTACTCATGAAATCAAGAAAAATGATATTTTAAAAATCTCGCCAACTTCAGGATCTATCGCAAACTTAAATCGTAGGGGTGATATAGTTTTTCAATCTCTTCAAACATCAAACTCAATAGATATTTGTAATGCCAAATTATATTATAAAATTGAATTAGAAATTGAAGCAAACAAAGATATAACCCTAGAAAACAATTTCTTTCCAAATTTATTCTCCAACATGAGATTAAAACTAGGATCATCAGAAATTGAAACTGTTTTACATCCAGGAGTATATTCTACAATGTTAAATTTTATTTTGACTGGTTGTGATTATAAAAATGAATATGGTGAATTAACAGGCTGGATTCCTGATGTTAATAAAGGGGATTTAGATAAAGATGGTTTAGATATAAATTATGCTTACTATAAAAGAGCTGAACTTTATAAATCTAAAAAATTTGAAGGTTATTTTGAATTAAAACATTTATTTGGATTCCTTCAAAACTATAATCGTATACTTCATAATGTTTTTATAGAACTCATCTGTAATAGACTAGAAGGTGATAAAAGATTGTTCTATGGAGCTGCAGATACAAAAGCTAAATTAAAATTATCAACACTTGAATTGCATATACCTGAATGGACATTAAATCCACATTCTGAAATCAAACTCCTTGAAAGATTAAATTCCAACAAGTCTATAAATGTAAATTATTTAAATAGAATCTGTAGTGAATTTAGTATGACAGAGGGTTCAACATTTTCTATAAAGGTGGCAAATTTAGCATACCGACCAAGATATATCTTGATTGGATTCAAAGAAACAGATCCATCATTTCAAAAAAATAACAACTTGTTTATTCAAAAGATTGGAAATGATAATTTAAAAACAATCCAAATTCAATTAAATAGTTCTTATTATCCAATAAATAGAATGGAATTTAATATTGAAAATAATGAAAACATATTCCCGTACTTGAATTATATTGAAACTTGTAAAGAATTTAAAGCTGAACCACAATTAAGTCTAGAAGATTTCAAAAATTTATATTCTATATTTTGTATAAATGTTTCAGACCAAGATGATCGCCTAGCCATAAATAATGTTGATGTTACACTTCATATAACAAAGGATTCTAATTTTAAAGCTAAAGTATATACATTAATATTAGAAGAAAAGAAAATAGAAATGAAATTATATGGTGGAAAGATTTCAATTATTGAAAATGTTAGGGGAGATTCTTCATAAGTAGATTCCCCCATAAAAAAACTTTTAAAATGAGTAAATATTGGACATGTGAAAGTTGTAATTGTCAAGTTACAAGACATCACAAAGCAAGTCATCTCAAAACTAAAAAACATATAGGAGGCGATATTACACGAACAGGAGGTGATCTACAATCTTCAAAAACAACATCTACAATATTAAAACCTTTTACTACAGAAAAATATCCAGGTGAAAGACATTTATTCCGTCACAATTATACTGGACCAGGAACAAGATTAGATATTAGATTAGATGAAAATAATAATCCTAAACAAGGAGAAGAACCAATAAATAGAATTGATCAAGCAGCTTTAAAACATGACATTGCTTACAACTCTGAAGATCTTAGAGATAGACATGTTGCTGATGTGAATTTAATACATGATTTAAATAATATACAAAATCCATCAAGCAAGGAAAAGATTCAAAGAGCTCTAGTTAAATTAGCAATGAAAGGTAAGATTTTCATAGGCTTAGGACACAGTCCGATCATCATGGGTGCAAGACTTCCTAGGAAAGCAAAAGATGTTGCTAATAAAAAGATTATCAAACAAGCAGAGATTGAAAGATCCCTCGAGAGTACAGCCAAGACTAGTTTACAAACCCCAACAGAATCAGAAATAAAATATGCCAACGAATTACACCATGAATTTAGAAAAAATAAAAAATATTTAAAAGTTCAAGTACATGAAAAAGATCAAACATGGTCTGCTGATTTAGTCTTTATGCCAACCAAGTCATCAGACCCTGAAAAATATAAAATAATTTTAACAGTAATAGATTTATATACAAGATTTGCTTTTGCAAGGTGTTTAGAAAATAAAACAGGATATTCTATTACAGAAGCATTTGAAAATATATTTGAAGAATATCAAAGAATTCCAAAATATTTATGGTGTGATAAAGGAACAGAATTTTATAACAAAGTTTTTACAAAGTTTTTAAATGAAAATGATATTAAATTATATTCAACAGAAAACGAAGGAAAAGCAGTCGTAGTTGAAAGATTAAATAGAACATTAAAAAATAAAATGTGGAAATATTTTACTGCTATTGGAAAACAAAAATGGAACAATGAATTGTTACAAAAGATTGTAAATGAATATAATAATGATGTACATAGTTCTATAAAATTAACACCCTTAAATGCTTCCTTGAATCCTGAAACCATTAAAGTGGTAAATATTGTTGATACAACCCCTATAAAACCAAAATTTAAAATTGGTGACCGAGTAAGAATATTTAAATATAAAAATAAATTTGAAAAAGGATTCACAGCAAAATGGACAAATGAAATTTTTATTATAAATAAAATACATTATACAACTCCAATAACATATAGCATCATTGATTTAAATAATGAAAAAATATTAGGTAGATTTTATAATAATGAACTACAGAAAACAGATTTTTAAGTCGACAAGCCCTAAAACAAACTTTTCCATATTTCAGCTTCTTCTCTATCCAAATAAATATAATTATATTTTTCTTTCCAATGATTATCAACAAACATATCAAACATATTCTTATCAGGTTCAACATTTGAAAATAAATCATTATAAATCATATTCTTATCACGCTTGTCTAATTTAAAAAATATAAAACAATTAGAATTATTTCTTATAGAGTTTTTATCTAAAGCATAATATGTTTGAGATATATAAATAACATTACAATTATTATGTCGACCTCGTGTAAAGTAACTCTTTTGAATCTCTTGATTTTTCATATTAACAACATCATCAAATATAACTAGATTCTTTTTATCTTTAGGAAGTAAATCACAATGTAAAACATCTTCAGGTTTATTAGAGAATAAGATCTGGATTCCATCCCCTATATAATCATTTTTATTACTAATATCTGATTCTAAAATCTTTTCCTTGTACCAATCAACCATATCACAAGGATGAAAAACCTCTTCGGGATATGTATGTTGATTTTTAAAATATCAATTATAGCTTTTTTAGTTAATTTATTTTCAAATCCACATTTCAAAAGTTGTAATTCCGGTTGGTTAATGGTTGTAGAATAAAAGATTAAATTATTATAATCCAAAAAACCATCTTCTAATAACATTCTCATAAGAAGAACATTCTTTCCACATCCAGAAGATCCAATAATTAAGCATCTAAAATTATCAGGAAATACTTTATTATTAAATTTAGATTTATGTCTATTTAAAATTGGTTTCCAAGTATCCATTTTTATTTATTATAAAATGACAACACAAAACCCTACAGAGGAATCTTTGCAAGAATTAATAAATTCAAATAAAAATAAATCAGTAGTAATCTCTGGTAAAAAATATTTTATTGGAAAACATGTAAAAGAACAAGTTAGAGTGAAGCTCCACGAAGCTAAAGAAGGTGGTATTCTTCCATTAGCTGCTTTAATACCTGCAATCATTGCCGGACTATCAGGTGCTGCTGGAATAGCTGGAGGAATTGCAACTACAGTTCAAAAAGCTAAAGAATCTCAAAAGACAGACCTAGAAAAAGAAAAACTACAAACTGAAATCGAGAAAATGAAGGGAGGGAAAGGTCTTTATCTTGATCCCTATAAAGGTCGTGGTTTAAATGATTTTTTAAAAAATCAAATTTCTACATCTGAATCTTTATCTTCAAAAGATAAAGATGATTTAAAAAAAATATGTAAATCTTTAAAAAATGGATGTCTTTGTAAAATTAAAAATGGTAAAGGTTTATACTTGAAACCCTTTCCAACGGATCCTTTACCAAAATGATACCATTTTTAATACCATTAAAATGGTATATGAAGAAAGATTAGCACTTTTAAAAAAATTACAATCAGAACAAGATAAATATAATAAAAAAGATACAACTCAACACGCTGAATCTATAATATTAAATGAGGTAATCCAACAACAACAAGGACCAACAATTAAAGCCATAAAAGAGTTAGAAGTTTTAAAATTTAAAGAGTTGGAAGATAAACAAGATTTAAAAGAATTACCATGGTTGGAAGATTTAAATATAAAACCTCTTATACTTGATCCTAAAATTAATGTGAGTTTAAGTAAAACAATTAAACCTACATTTAATATTAATGTTGAAGGATATCAAATAATAACAATTAATAAACATGACTTTCTGTTATATTTAAATTCAGAAAATAAATCACGTATTCATTCACAAAATGTTTATAATACTAAACACCTAGATTTTGAATTTACAGATGATTTTTATGGATTAGTTTGTGGATATCCCTCAGAGAATGTTGATCTTCTAGAAATTAAAAAATATTTAAATTTAATAGAATTAGTACATGGTAGTGCTAAAGCAAAACATATTCAAGATTTAAAGAAATATTTAAATAAAAATGAAAGGGGTTATATTGTCACAGAAGGAGAGGGCCAGGGTCAGGGCCAGGGAAAGGGTAAGGAGATAAACCCAATCAATCTTTTATTGAATTAAGAAAACTATTAGCAGCTAAAATAGCAGGACATAATAATTTAGATTCTGATATTTTAAAGATTTCTAAAGAATTATTAAAACAAGGAATAATTTCAAAAGATAAATTTAATAAGTATACGAAGTTATAAATACGAAGTTATAAAATATAAAATGACTCCTTCAATATTAGATTTTTAAAAACATTTGGAATAAATACAAAAACAAATTTTGATTTAAAAGATTATGCAGATTATTTAAATTTAAAAATAAAAATATTAATGAATGATGAATTGTCGAGTCTGAAAGAAGACACTCCAAAGAATATCATTATAAATTATCAAATTCAAATGAAAAAGGATCTCATTGGGTTTGTATATATAATAAATCTATATACTTTGATTCTTTTGGGATTAAACCCACTAAAGAAGTTGAAGACTATCTCTCGGACTACACTTTTAATTCTTTACAAGTTCAACCTAATAATACTAAAATATGTGGTATTTTAAGCTTATATGTTTTGTATAGATTGAATAAATCCAAAGGAGAAGGTTTCACTTCCTTAATCCAAGAAATTTATAATGATTTAAAATCTCTACTATGAAAATGGAGCTTCGCAACCCTCCAGAAGATAATTTAAAAAAAATGGTAAACATAATGTCAGATAAATATTCAAGAACTTTATCTATAAATTCAAAAGAATCAGACTTTTCTATAAACTTTCAAGATTCAATTAAATTAGATCAAAATTTAAATTATGAATTAGGACTATTATGGTTTTGTGCTTATAATACTATTTTTAATATAACTAAAGATAATAACATATTTTATTATATAAGCCCAAAATCTACAGATAAGATTATAATAACAATCGAACCCGGAGCTTATGAGATAAAAGATTTAAATAATATACTTTCTAAAAAAACAAATGGAGTCATTAAAATTAAAATGGATTTACCAACTTCAAAATGTATAATGACTTTAGAGAATATAGGAATTCATTTTCAAAATAATAGTTTCTTTAGAACAATTTTAGGATTTACACGAAACCATTATATCACACCTGTAGTTGAGAATATAACATCAGAAAATATTATAAAAATAATAAATACAAACACAATAAATATTCATTGCGATTGTATAACTGGTTCTTATAATAATGGTAAACAAACAAATGTTTTATATTCCTTTCCCTCAAACACAGTTCCTATGGGATATAAAATAGTTGAAAGAATGAATCCTCCAAATTATTTACCTTTATGTAGAAAATATATAATGGATATTAATTTTAAAATTCTTAATCAAGAAGGAGAATTGATTGATTTTAATGGAGAAGAGATTTCAATGTATTTACATTTGAAACAGGTTTGAATACGAAGTTCCACATGTCATTTTAAATTATTAATAAATGAGTTCTTATATTCCATGTAATAGAGGTGGTGGAACAATAAAAACAGGGTTTAATACAGAAGAAATATTAACTTTAACAGAAAATAAATATATTAATGAAAGAGGTGATTCAATGAAGGGTGATTTAATTTTAAATGGACACAAGATAAAAGAATTATCTTTTCCAACTGATGAAGCTGATGCAGTTAATAAGAAATATGTAGATGGTGTTAAAAAATTATACTGATTTAACAACAACAAGAATTAAAGTTCATTAACAACAAAAATTGATTCAATGGAATCAAAGCTTAATAATATCGAACAACGATTTAATGATAAATTTGACAAGTTACAAAGTCTGTTAACTGAACAAGTTGTAAAGTTAAATACTAGCATATTAAATTCTAAAGATAAACAAATTATGAATACTAAATTTAATACAATATATAATATAATAAATGAGATGATTACATCATTTAATAAAAGAATTTCAAATTTAGAGTCTCATGGAACACACATTAACACCACACATAGTATTAGAAAAAGAGCTGCTGAATTAGAACAGAATAAAACATTATTACCCCATACATATAAACATTTTATAGAACCAAGTTTAATAACAACAAACAGTAAAGAATGGGGTGTTTTTATGGTTGTAAAGATTATTGATCCTTATTTCTTTTTGTTTGATGATGATAATGAAAGAATGAAATGGTTTGTGAAATGTGATTATAATAGTAAGCTTGAAAAGGGTGATGTTATAATGACTAGTTATGATTTACCACACGGAGATTGGTATGTTAATACTCATTCACATGGACTACATAAAGTTAAAAGTAAGAATATTATTTTTAAAAGCACACTTGTACAATATATAGATTTAATATTTTATGAAAAAAAGGTTGATGTTGATGAAGTTCGTAAAGCATTGATTGAATTGTATAAAGATATTCCTCTCACAAGAGTTTCTTTTGATATCCGAGTATTGGTGCCAGATGGTGCTCAGAAGAATAAAGTCTTATTTTTTTAATTATTAAAATGGACAAAGTCCAAAGATGGAAGAAGTAAGAGAAGAAAAAATTTATCCAGAATTGAGATCATCAGGATATTATTCCGAAGGTCACAAAGGTTCCAAGGCCTCGGCTCCCACAGAACTTGAAATTATGAGAGTAAAAGAATTTAAATCAGAACCTTACATTTACAAGATTTATTAAGCATTATAAAAAAATTAAAAATAGATGGAATAAAGGGAATACAGTTTTAAAAGTTATAGGTTATTCTTTAGGATTTGCATCTGCAATATTAACAGTTATTTTACCCATAACTTTACCAGTTGTTACTCTTGCACCTGTAATACTTGGAAGTATTTCTGTAGCTGATGGTTTCTTAACTGAAATAGTTTCATTATCTTATACTTCTAAAAGAAAAGTTTATATAGAGAAGTTTGTTTATCAATAGAATTAGGAATCTCTAAATTATTTTTATTTCAATTAAAAGCTTTGGAAGATGGAATCTTAACTGATGATGAAATAATGAAATCAAATCAAATAATACAAGATATTAAAAATAATATTAATAGATTAAAAAGTGCTAATGTTATAAGTAATGAATATTCTAAAAAAATTAAACGAGAGAAGTGGCTAAAGAATCATACATAAAAAAATTTATTGCCCTTCAAAAGGTTGATGTTGTCACTCTTAAATTAATTGTTGACATTTTTAAAAGAAAAAAATCATTTGATAGAATTTGATGTTAACTTTTCGAAATTAGTTTTTAGAACCTCTTTATGATCTTTAAATTCTTTATCACTTAGACCTTTTATATATTCAGGATCAGTATTAAAATATTTAAGTTCTAAAGATATAGGATTAAAAACTTGAGAATATAAAGGTCTGTCAATTCTTGGGGGATAAATGATCTCAACTCTATAAATATCAAGATCAGTAAGATTTAAATCATAGACTTCATTTATTTTATCAAGACTTTTTATTATAGGGATTAAATCATTTCCTATAGGTAGTGTTGTTTTCATATCAGACAAGATGAATCTTTTGTCATCATAATTTGATAATGATACTTTTTGGGATTCTATCAAGTAGATATCATGCTTTTCACTTTTAAGTTGATGTACTTCATCAATTTTATCTTTATGACCTGGATTCAATGTGTCTTTATAATCTTGATGAGAAAGTTTCCTGGCTACACATCTCTGAATTCCTTTACATCTGTTATCCTTTGCAGGTTTTTCTCCCTGTCCGTCAGGTCCTTTAGGGAATATAGGATATCTATGTGTAATGCTTTCTTCTGTTTCTGGGGTTTTAAATATAAATGTATGCTCTTCAAATTTAGGTTTTGTAAATGTTTCGTATGAATATTGTTTAGCACGAATAAATATTCCATTTTCTATTGGAGTATTTGGTTTTTCATCTTTAAATGAAAATAACTCTCCAGATGAATTTATTAAATTTGAAAGTATAGGATTTTCAGATATATCTCTTTCAAGGTCCTCAGTTCTTATTGTTAAAAACATTGAATCTGTATCCATTGCATGCATTGCTATATTCGATCCATATATGGGATGTAAGACATTATAATATGTTTCATACATTTGCAATTTTGAAAGTTCTAAAATTGCAAAGCCTATAAATATTGGTTTATTATATGTTTTCTCAAAATTCTGTAGTTCTACTGCAGTAAGATTTTCAGAAAATACTTGTGCGTTTTTAGATGTAGGCTTTCCTAGCATACGATTATAACGGGCTACATCTTTTTCACTATTTGTCAAGAGTTCTATATTAGTATACTTGTCCACATTCTCCATGGTCTTGCCAAAGACTGAATTGTTTAAAAGTTTATAACCATTGTCTTTTAAAAGGTTACCTTCTCTTTTTGCAATGTTTCTACAACGGATGTTCTCCTCGATGAAAGTCTTCATGAATGCTGCTTGTTTAAATCTTATGACACTATGAACTTTTTTTAATATCATTCCTTGTGAAAGATAAAACTGTAGGAGTCTATAGTGACAAAGATAATAAGTTCGATCTGTTTGATCACAAAGAAGTTTCACTGTTGGAGGTTTATCTTGTGAGATTTGCCAGGATGAAAGTTCTTGGACATTAATCTTTCTTCTTATAGGAGCTAGAGGGAAATGTCTTGTTCCTGATTTTATATCACCTGGGTAATCGAGGTCACATTCTATAAAGTATCCTATTGGAGAATCTTTAGGAGTTGAACGTATTTCTTTTATAAGGTCTTTTAGGAAGGATTCTTCTTCTTCTTCAGGGCATTCGGAGGAGGAGTATATCTCACGAAAGTCACTCATTGGTAAATACTGAGTCATAATTCCTGAATATAAAGCTGTTGCAATCTATATAAAGTATAAATAGAGGATTTTTCATTCCTTCTAATACTTCTTTTAGTTCCTCATCGTTAAGTTTTATATATGGATCATCAGGGTGTTTAGAGAGTCTTCGACTAGTAGTTATTGCATTTCTAGCTTTTATTTCTCTATTCCCCATTACTGAGGATACTCCTCCTCTAATGTTTGTTTTAATTAAATTAAACATGTCTTGCTCGGTTAAAAGATCTATAATTTTATCAGATTCTGGAAGATCTGAAGTCCAAATGGTATATAACATAGTATCCCAAGCTAAAGAAGGAGCTGTTATATAATTGTAAGGTTTAAGAACAAAAGACTTTGTAAATTCTTCAAAGCAATCTGCTAGGATGTAAACATCCAGGGATAAGTACATACTTGTATATTCTCCTAAAGTTTTACAGTCAAATAATTCCCACATTTTATTTGCTCGAGAATATTCTTGATTTGTAATCCCAGATTTTGAAAGTAGTGAATAGAAGGTTTCTATTGGGGGTAGACTTGTTTCCTTATATTTTTCAAATGAATCAACATAGTCATAGGGATATATTCCTTTTGCTAAGCATGTAGGATATTCTTCTGCTGGTATATTATTTTTTTCCAAGAACTCTCGAGTGATTTTAAAATCTTCTAGCTTTAATGTTTTTGCTATGCCATCTAAAGACATTTGTAGGAAGTTTAAGGAATCTATAAATTTTAATTTTCCATATTCAACTGATTTATATTTTTCCTTTGTTAAGCCGATAACCTTGAAAGAGTTTTTAGCATTTGCTGCTAGATGCTTTATAAATAGATGTAGGTCATAACCAAAAAGATTATGAAATATAACTGGTACAAATTTAGGAGTATGACAATTAAGATTGCAATCTCTATGGGCTGCTCCTCGATAATTATTTTCACTTTTTAAATGATCGTGATCTATAACCTTATCGGATTCTCCAAACTCTTGTTTGCACATCCAACAGTTGAAAGTATTTTTATATTCTTCTAATTGTTGATCTGAAATATTTTGAGGATAGCTTGTTTTTAATGCTTTAAATATTTCATGTTCTAGATCATTTATACTTGTAGTAAAATGATCCAAGACATCTTCTGAAGTTCCTTGAAATTCATATTCTCTAGATTCTATGAGTTCAGGATAATTACTTTTAAATAATAATTTATAAGCAGATGGTAATTGTTTAGTTTTTTTAACACTATTAGGTTTATTATTTTTTCTTAGAAAGGCCTTCAACCTTGTTGGTTTCTCCTTCTGTTTAGAGGCTTTCCATTCATCCATGAGTTTATATTTTTCTATTATTTTTAAATATTGCTTGACTAGATCTTGTTTATGATTTATAGATTCAAAGTCTCCGTAAATTACTCCTAATGTTTGTAATAAATTTGAAAAGTTTTTAAAATACATCCTGGGATCTGTAGGCATTCTAATTAAAGCTGGTGAATCCTTTTCACAAAATCTTGCATGCTTAATCATGGAGTTTTCAGTTGTTGAATAATGAAGACATCTTTTACATGTTCCTCCTCCACTAGTTGGATTCTCTGGAGATGTAAAAGCTTGAAAGTTTTTTATTAAAATATAATGTTGATTATTTTCATGTTCCAAGATTAAAAGATATATCTCCCTCGTGCTATCGCCTTCTTGTACTTCATAGCCTTGTATTTCATAATCAGAAATATAAATTGGAATAATATCTCTGCATCCACGTCCCCATCCTTTAACATGTTCATAAATATTAAGTTTAAGATTATTTAGTTTTTCAAATTCTGGAATATCTTCTAGTTTCATTGGATGCATGAATCCTCCTTGGCCTTCCGGTCCTCCTGGGAATATTAATTCATTTTCATATTCTTTGTATTTTGAAACTCTTTGGGGGTTTTCAGCTTGAGGATGTAAATGTGCAAGTATTGACCACATGAAACATTTGTTATCCTTATTCTGCACATTTATAACATTTTTAGATTTAAAGGGTGTAGGAATATAGGATTTAGGATTAGGTGGTAATCCCCTCCAATAATCAATCACTAAAGATTGGAAGGATTGAAATACTAAGTTTGAATCTCCTAATTCATTTTCAATCTCTTCTTGTTTTGCTTCGACTGCTTGAATTATTTCTTTGATGCTTTTATTAAATCCTCTAGTTGAAATAAATATTTAAAAGGCATTGGGATTTCAACATCTAAAGGAATTGTGTCTTCTTGGGCTCCTTGGGCTCTCCAGTATTTTGCTTTTATTGTGATTTTATATTTTATAACATTATACCTTGTCGGTTTATAATTTTTTAAAGCCTCACAGAAAGAATCTTTTATATTTTTTTTATTTCTCTTATATATTCTCCAGGGGTTGCAGGTCCATTAATTTTTAATTTAAATTCATCTATATGATTAAAATTATCCCAGTTGTATTTTTTCTCTTTCAACATGATCAGGTTCTCCTTCTGAATAACATTCCTCATCCTCGGGATTTTCTTTTATATGTTCTTTTAAATGTTTTAAATAGTAGAAATTTATTTTTGTTGAAAAGTTGCAATGAGGGCATGTAAATACTTCTCTAAGTCTCCCGATACAATTTTCAAAATGTTTATTATATCCTGAATGTAGATATCTTCCTTTACATTTAGGACAGAGTTTTGAATTTGTGTCATTAAGATTATTTTCTTTTAGTAAGTGAGCCTTCGACTTACAGTGGGAAATTAATCCTGTTTTATTTTTAAAAACTTTATTGCAAATATTACAGTTTCATTTTTAGAATAAATTTTTTTACTGGATCCTATGTTTTCTATTTTTATATTTTTATTTTTTTAATTTTTTATTTTTTTATATTTTTATTTTTTATTTTTTTATTTTATTTATCACCAAGACCAGCAATCACCAAGACCAGCAATCACCAAGACCGTAGCACCAAGACCTGTATTCACCAAGACCGCATTCGCAAGATAGGATTCCACCAGTATTGTATTCACCAAGACCTATAGTTCATCCGAGTAGTGGGGATATATCCCTCACGACCGTAGGCCGATATACGCTTTTCATAGCTTTATCGGCATTTTTTCTCCGTTTTGTAGACTTAAATCCATATTTTTTAAATTTTGCGAAATAGAGCAAAATAAAAAATGTGCGTTTTTAAGGGTATTTAGTGTTTTTTTGTACGTTTTTTGGGGTAAAATAGCCATAAACATGAAAACAGTGGGAGGCCTGTGGTCGTGAGGGATATATCCCTACT
>CAUHTR010002607.1:0-11809 GCA_959609185.1 Schmidtea polychroa | reverse complement strand
NCTTTCCCCTTTAAAACCGGAGGTTAACATGGATCAATCAGATGTAACCAAAAAATACATTCCATAACCTTTTTTTTATATGTTTTTATATGTATTTTGTGTCGGTTTTTTTTTTGAATATACAACGTAGATAAAACAATAAAAAATTTACAACCAGTTTCATAATTACAAGGAAATAAATAAAACTGTACAATTAGCATTGTTTGTGCGTGTGTGTTTTTTGTTGGTGTTTTAATTAAAACAATCACTGTATCGTTTTTTGTACAGGGGTGTGGTTATTGTATCTTTGTCAAATAGTTTGATTGAGTTTTTGTGGTTAAATGTGATGTTTTTGTGAATTGGTTGTGTTTTCGTTTGTGTTTGTGTTTTGTTTTTTGGTATATCGTTTTGCGGGTTTACATTCTGGTGATAGCGTTTTATGCGTCCTATGTTTATTTTCATTTTGTTGTTATTTTTAATTATTGTGGCGACGTTTTTGTTGATTTCTAGGAGTTTGAATGGGCCTTCGTATTTGGATTCGAATCCTTTTGTGAATGGTTTTTTTATTAAGATGAAATCCGTTGTTAATACTGTTTTTTCCGTAAAATTCTGAGTCCGGTCTCCTTTTTAAAATTCCTTTTGGTTTCTGTTCGGTGGTTTCGCTATTTTTGTTTGTTATTGGTTTGATGTTTTCAGTGTTTTTGTTTGTATTTGATTTAAGTGATGGCTAGTTTGTTGCTTTTCCGAAAACCTTGTATGCCGGACTTTCATTATCTAATGAGTTTCGGCTGTTTCTTAGTCCGATTAGTGTAGTGGGGAGTTTATTTAACCAGTTTTGATCGATGGCTTTTGTTCTGATGCTTTCTTTTAATGTTCTGTGGAACCGTTCAATTTTCCCGTTTGATTGTGGGTTGTAAGCTGTTGTTCGGTTCCTTTTGATGTTGTATTTGTTGCAGAGTATTTTGAACATTTCTGACTCGAACTGTCTGCCTTGGTCCGTTATGATTGCTTTTGGTTGGCCATAACGAGCTATCCAATTTAATTCGATCATTTCACAGATATTTTTCGCGCTGATTTCTTTTATTGGGATTACTTCGAACCAGTTGGATTTCCTGTTTATAATTGTTAGGAGGTATTTGTAGTTGTCGTTTGGTGGTAATGGTCCTACCACATCTGTGTGTATTGTTTCAAATATTTCGCTGCTTGGGAAGTTTACGTTTTGTGTTTTGAGTTTTTTTGTTGTTTTATTTAGTTGACAGCTGTGACAACTCTTGACGTAGTTTTTGATATCTTTCCCCGTGTTAGGCCATATATAGTTATGTATTAGCTCGAATGTTACTTTGTTTCCCGGGTGATTAATCATGTGTATCTTTTCGATACAGTTTTGGCGGAATTCCTCCGGGAGTAATATTCGTTTGTTGCTTTCGTTGGAGACGTCGTGCCATACTCCGTTGAGTTCTTGTATTTTCAAACTGTGTTTAGTGGGGAGTTTATTAATTGTTTCGTTTTGTTTCGATTTAATTTGGTCCAATTCGATTATCTCTTCGAATTCCAGGGAGTTAATGTCACTTTCGATTCTCGATAGAGCATCAGCTGCTATGTTTGATTTTCCCGCTACGTAGTTTATTGTGCAGTTGAATTGTGAAATGAAGTTGATTTGTCTAATCTGTCTTGGTGAGGATTCTTCATTTCGATTGCGTTAGTTAGCGGTTTGTGATCTGTGAATATTTTGAAATTTCGTCCTTCAAGCAAATGTTGGAAGTGTTTGATTGCTTCGTGTATTGCCAGGAGTTCTCTGTCGAATGTTGAGTATCTTGTTTGGTGTTATTTTAGTTTTTTAGAGAAGAATCCTAGTGTTTGTTTGCCGTATTTGTTTTCCTGGAAAATTGTTGCGCCCATTGCAAAACCTGAACAGTCTCTTGTTAGTTGGTAATCTAGCTCTGGATCTGGGTAACCGAGTAATGTTGCCGTTGAAAGGCTTTCTTTGGCTTTCTCGAAAGTTTCGGTTGTTCGGTGTGTCCAGTTTATTATGACATTCCGTTTTGTTTTGATAAGATCGTTTAGTGGTGCTAGTAATTTACTGCAGTTTTGGATGTAAGAATGATAAAAGTTTACCATTCCTAGAAATCTCCTCAACTCTCTTGTGTTTATCGGCGGTTTGTAATTTTTTATGCTGTTTATTTTGTTTTCAATTGGTTGTGTTCCTTTGTTGTTTAGTGTGTGACCAAGGAAGTTTATTTCTGTTTTTATAAATTCACATTTTTGTGTGTTTATTTTCAATTTTGCTTTGTTCAGCGTTTCGAATACTTTTTCGACGTCTTTTAAATGAGTTGCTTTATCTGGGCTTGTAATTAGGATGTCGTCTAGGTAATCAATTGTGTTTTTGTTGTTTTTCATTGTTTGGTCCATGAATCGTTGGAAAGTTGCTGCGGCATTTCGTAGACCGAAAGGCATTCTATTGTACTCGAACATTCCTATCGGTGTTGTTATTGCTGTTTTTTTTACGTCTTCTTTTCTGATTGGGATCTGATGATATGCCTTTTGTAGATCAATTTTTGAAAAGTATTTAGCGCCGTTTAATCGGTTTATTATGTCTTTTATTATAGGTAATGGGTAGCTGTCTGACTCTGTTATTTTATTCAGTAGTCTGTAATCACCACAGGCTTATCCAATCGCCATTAGCTTTTTGTTTTAGCATTAGTGCTGAAGACCATTCAGAGTTTGAATGTCTGACTATGTTGTTTTCCAATAGTTCGTTGAAGATGTTTTTTGTGATTTCTATTATTTTGGGATCCAGTGGTCTTACTTTTGCATGTACTGGATTTCCATTTGTCAGTATTGCGTGTTCGGTGGTTTGTTCTGATTTGTCGTCGAATTGGACTGGTTCCATTAATTCTTTGTATCGTTCTAGGATTTTGTTGATTTCTGGTGTAATCTTTTCTAGGTTAGTTTTGTTGTTTGTGTTTAAAGTTACCACGCCTATGTCAATTTTTGGTTTCTCTCTGTTGCTCATGATGTGTTGTGATGTTGTTGTATCGGTATTTTCTAATATTTGTTTGTTTTTGCAATCCACTAGGAGGTTGTATTTTGTTAGGAAATCTGCTCTTATTATTGCTTGTTGAACGTCATCTATTGTGAATGTCCAGTTGTAATTTTGTTTGTTTATATTCAGATTTAGTGTTTGTTGTCCGAATGTTTTGATGCTTGTTCCGTTGGCTACTGTTAACGGTTTATCTGTAGTTTTTGTATTTTTATACATGTAATGTGGCAGTAATGATATCACCGAACCGGTGTCTATTAGAAAATCGGTGTTATTTGTGTGCACCCAAAATGTATTGTTTTTGCCACCTAATGTGGATGCTATCATTAGTGACTTTTTTAGTTTTCCTGCTCTGTTTTATGATAGTCGCAAGGTTTTACGCATTTGTATGCTTTGTCGCCAAATTTGTTATGAAAGTAGCAGTGGTTTTTGTTTAGGAAATCATTTCTTGACTCCCTTTCTGGGCTGCTGTTTCGGTAATAAAATTAACAATAACAGTTGTAAACGATAACAATTTTTATTAAAGAAATAATATATATAAAATAATCGACCTGAAACCTCGGCTCAAAGAAATTGGACAAGTCTTTATAATTTTCTTTTTTATCTTTTTCGGGATTTTATTCTTGAATTGTTAATGTTTGATAATATTCCTTTTAATATTTTTCAGAACTTTAATCTCGAATTGTTTAGGTTTTATAATTTTCTTTTTTATCTTTTTCGGAACTTTATTCTTGAGTATCTTAAGATTAATCTTCTATATAACTTTCTGTTTTCTTAGTTATCAAAATTTCTAATTCGATTTTTTTATTTTGTCAATTTTTACTATAGCAAATTATCGCTATAAAGTTTTTTTAATATATTTAGTTCCAGGAAGTCGAGAACGCCAAAACAGAAGTAAAAATAAAACGTAATTGAGGTTCTGTTTTGGTTCGAAATTATATTTAAAAAATGTAAAATTCTATTACACCAGTGTCTCTGATTCTCCATTAGTTAATTAATTTTTAATAAATTTTAGTTTTTTATAAGTAATGACCCCCAATGAATTTATTTTATTATATTTGAACTCGTCTCATTACTCACTGATTCATAGCGGCGTTTAAAAGTAAAATTTTCATGAATGCCTTTAAGTAAATCTATCAGCGACACTAGGACATTTAAACAACAGACCGAACGAATTTTAGGTTTCAAAATATTTTTTTATAGCTTTTATAGATATGATCCAGCTGGTTGTCTTATTTTCTAAATTTTTTTAAATCTTAAGTATTTCAAGATAAATTTCGTAAGTAAAATTCATTTATAAAATTTATCAAATTTGTGAATTTAAATATTAATTAAATATTAATTATTAATTTACATGAAATATTTTTTGTTTTAATAATATTATATTTGAACATTTAGCTAATGAAAAAGTGAATAAATTCATGATATATTAGATTATTTAATATTAAATCAGGCCGCTAGCTGTTATAAAGTATCTCATTACAAATGCAAATGGCGAGCGAAGCAATGCAGAGTAACAATATGATTATCAATGACAATGATTATCACAATAATTAGCTCATATAATAAATCAATAATAATAATAAGGCAAATAATAAATCAGATCAAAAGCCAAAATAAATCAATTTTTTATTGAAATGTTTTTTAAATTTGTCATAATTTTGCAATTCTGCACCTGAGCAGCAATTTATCTCTTTTGGCTGCGAATTCATAGGCTGAGTCACCACGATAAATCCAAATTGAATCATTTCTGTCACCTGACGGTTTCCCCCATCCGGCTGCATCATGACGGCCTGAATATTTCACTGACTTGCTCATATAAATGCTGCCATTTGCTGGATCGATCACATCGATTGTCACGGATTGATTGAACGGCCAGTCCAATTGCTCATCATTTGCCCCACGCATCACACAGAAACCAACCCTTACCCAATCACCCCAAATCAGCACCGCCAAGCACATTTTGTAACCGATTGGCCCGGAATAAAATGCGTCGCTGTAAATCAATTCATATCTTTTTTGTTGTGAAAATTTATCGATTTGCCATTCAAAAAATCCATAATTTATATATTTTTCACTTCCTAATTTTGTTTCAACCTGCCGAATTTCATTGGCGCATTTCGCCATTTCAAGCTGCAACTGAATCTCAAATTCAAACATTTCAATAAATCAATAAATCACCTTTTCATTCTCCCGTTGCAGCCGCTGCTCGCATTTCTCTTTCATCTCATCAATTTGCT
Organism: Schmidtea polychroa; assembly: GCA_959609185.1. Lineage (NCBI taxonomy): Eukaryota > Metazoa > Platyhelminthes > Tricladida > Dugesiidae > Schmidtea > Schmidtea polychroa. The sequence continues at coordinate 6,550 of CAUHTR010002607.1, read as the reverse complement.
GTTGACATTTTGTTTCAATCACCTCAATTTGCTGTCTGACCTGCTTTGCATCAATAACAAATCAATGAAAAATCAAATCAATAATCAAACTTGATTGATTGATCCAATATTTGTCTCCATCTCCATTCTCAATGAGCGATTCTCATTCTTCAATGCCACCATTTCCTCATTCAATTCTTCTATTTCTGCTCTGTTCTCCGCCTCTTTCCTTTCAATATTGCACAATTTCACCTACAATCACAAATATTAATAAACTAATTACAAATAAAATTTTACATTGATATTGGTAATTTCCTCACGCAATTTGGTATTCTCCTCTCTCATTTCCCGCATCTCATTGCACAAATTGCTGATCTGATCAATCAGTAATTTGCTATGACCTTCAGTGTTCTCATTAAGATGGACTTTCATTTCGTCCTTCTCTACCTCATTCATTTCACATCCAATTCTATTGAACGGGCATTTTATTGGCAGCTTGTTGCATGTCCTCATGTGGCTCTCCATCACCTCTAATTCATCTTTGAATTGACAATTTTGCATAGGGCATTTCACTATCACTCCTGAAATTCGACTGTTAGCATTATTGTCTACTACAATATCATTTGCAAAATTTATCATTTTCTTTCCGCAATGTTTTGCTGCTCCTGGGCAGAATTTATCTTTTCCATCCAAATAATGCTCAATGCAATCAGAACAAAAGCGGCAACCGCAAGGAGCATTGCAAGCCTTTATCATTAAACATTTGCAAATTCTGCATATCAATTCACTGCTGATTTCATTATCAAATTCAAATTTATTCCTCTTCATCATTTCCCATACGCTTGCAAACATTTTATCTAAAATTATCAAAATATTTCAACATTTTACAACATAAATCATAAATCATACTTATTATATTGATTATTTCCGCTGACGTTTACAATTTCAATATTTATAATTTATATTTTGATGTAGATAAACAAACATTTTATAAATATTGTATTTTAGCATTGAGCTCAATTCGAAATATTATTAATGTTAATTTTCAGCGTTTTTCTCATTTGTTTTAAATATTACAAAATTATTTAAATTACAATTTGATAACAAAAAGTAAAATTTTATTGGAAAGTTAAATAAAATATTAAAAATAAAAAAGATATTTCAATGATCCAAAAATTAAAATATAAATTAGAATTTAATCTAAATCTTGAATTAAAAATTTTATGAAATAATTAAAATAAGTTAATTGGAAAATGAAAATTTATGGTAAAATAAATAAATCAGTGTAAACATTGGTTGCTAAGGGGAAATTAGGTCCACCAAATCATGCACGATGACTCATCTATTTATTATTTGTGATTTCATATTGATTTGTTATAGATATTCCTATCGGCTCGGTTTCCTAGGCACTCGGGCGCAACCAATCAGATCGAGGATTTCCAGGAGAAATTAGGGAGAAAACGAGCGCAATTGCAGCAATCGCAATTGGAAATGGAATAATTTAAACAAACGACCCGATCGGTTGAGCTCGAGATGGCGTGAGGTGAAATTCCATTTGCAGCAAATATTTGCCGATGTTTATCATATTGTAATTGGTTGATTTGTATTTTTATTTATTGATTATTTTGGCGCGATTTCATTGGCTCGCACTTTGATTTTATTTGCCCGCATCCTGATATCGATAATATTTGCATTTAATCAATTATTTTTATTGATTATTTCATTAATTATGTCATTTTATCAATATATTATTAATTATTGAGCAATTGGAAATTATATTTGACTGTTCAGTGAGAGAATGCGAATGTCTAATTGCGAAAAAGCAGGCTAGGAAGTGTAAATAATTGGTAAAAGCTGTTAGTAATTCGGTGCAACCTTCAAATTGACCTTTACGAGTTATTTAAAACCCAAAACAGTTTTGCACTATAATTTTTAAAAGGGAATAAATAAAGTAAGAAATCACAAAAAGGATAATTTCTGTTGAATATGCCAAAAATGAAATCCAAGGATGGCCTGAAAATGAAAATTGCACAAGGAAATTAAAATGTACTCCAGATGAGGTCAGGTGAAGCAAAATAATTTACAATAAAAATAGATGGAACATGAACTAGAGCTAAGAGATCGGATTCCTGTTAAATACGGACACGTGAGGGTTTTTAAAAACAACTATAATAAATATGAAATTATGGAGACAATAAATGTTTGGACAATGAAGTTTCTGAGTAGAGTGGAAGGGAGAATATTTCAGCATAATTATAATCAAATTACAACAATTCCGAGTAAATCAGATGAGATTGTGATGGAAAAGAATAATTAGGGGGGGGACGAGTTCGTGAAATAACAAGTAAAAGATGACAGTTACAATAAACGAAAGAGATTAAATATCGAGACAAAAGCAGAACCAGCAAAATTGACAAGATATCCAAGACAAAATAGAAATAAAATTAAAAATTTCAACCAGTATGTGGGATGTTGGGACATTAATTAATTATTTTAAAACAATATTTAGAAAAACAAGTTAATTTGTTTAAATATTGTGTTTGATATAAAAATAAATGTTTTGAATGTTTTTGTAACTATGAGTCTTACAAATGGTGTCAGAAACTCCGAAGTTGACCATGTCTCGGTCAAAATTCCGGCCATTTTTCAAAATCAAAGTCTATGGTTCAAGCAAGTGGAGGCCAGCTTCAAGATATCCAGAATTACAGAAGAGACCACAAAGTATTTTCATTTAATTTCAAATCTCCCAACAACGTTGCTAACAAAGTACGAACACTTACTGGACTCAGAAACCGAACTTCCATACACTACTCTGAAGGAAGCAATCTTAGCTGGTTTTGAACTATCAAGGACAATATCACTAACTGACCTGATGAGAGACGACTGCCTGGGAGATCGATCTCCATCAGAAGCGCTTCAACACATTACAGGACAAATACAAAGAATAGACACATCCATGGACCCATTCAACAGTCCTATATCTCGGGAATTATTCATGCGACTACTACCAAGATCTGTTCAAGACATCCTATTATCGATGCCATCGACGGACCTTCGGAAATTAGCAATCACAGCAGACAGAATAATGATATCAAAGCGTCAATCAGTGAAGGCAATTGAACACGAAGATTGCAATAATCAAGAAGTAGGAGACAAGACGAGAACAATCATGGAACTGCAGGAAGAGATAAATGCAATACGACAACAATTAAACAATAAAAACACCGGTAAGTTATGTTTTTATCATAGTAAATTTGGGCATAGGGCGATGAAATGTCAACCGCCATGTGAATGGAATGCAAATCAGAACGACAACTATCAATCGGGGAAGTACAACAGAGAGAAATATCAAAATTTCGAACCGTCAAACATATCGTCAAGGAACAATTTCAACAAAAACAGCAACTTCAACAAAAACGGTAACTTCAACAGCAACAACCACAGAGAGAACCAGGGAAACGAGAGAAGGTTTCATTGAACCCGAACAGTGAAACCTACAAAATCATATCTTCTTTCTCGGGACAAAACAACTCACAAATATTCGAAATACCAGCAATCATAAATGGAGAACAAATTGATTTTCTCATAGATACAGGCGCTGATCTCAGCATCCTTCCCGCAAACCGTTTCAAGCCTGATAGAAATGGAGAACATCGATCTTTAGTATCCGCCAACAATTCATCAATCACATACCACGGGCAGAAAACGATTGAATTTACTATTGAAGGATTCAGAACTAAATTTATATGGTCTTTCGCTATAGCCGGCATATCTCGTCCAATTCTAGGTGCAGACTTCCTGGCCCATCACAAAATCGATGTTAGTTGTCATTCCAGATCAATATGTTGCCCTAGCAGTAACGAAAGAACAGAAGCGCGGAGAAGCCAATGTGCCAAGATCTGTGCTACAATCAACAAAGAAACCACATTAACCACGAAACTGCAAATTATCACCAATGGTTCCCCTGTAGCTCAAAGACAAAGACCACTTTTTGGAGAAAAATTAGTTGCAACAAAAAAAGAGTTTGACAGACTCTTAAATGAAGGTGTGATTCGGCCAAGCAAGAGTGACTGGGCATCTCCATTAGTAGTGGTTAAGAAGCCGGATGGATCATGGCGACCTTGTGGAGACTACAGAATGTTAAATGAAATAACCCAGCCTGACAGATATCCACTTCCGAGAATTCAAGATTTACTGAACAAGATGAACAACCCTCATGTATTCACTAAATTAGATTTGGAAAAGGCATATCATCAAATTCCGATTTGTGACGGAGACATTTCAAAGACAGCAGTCATAACACCTTTTGGATTGTTCGAATATACGAAGATGCCTTTTGGACTTCGAAACGCATCTCAAACGTTTCAGAGACACATGGACAACGTACTCCGAGAACACCAGGAGCATTCCTTATCCTATATTGATGATGTTCTGATATTCTCCAAGACTGAAGCAGAGCATAAAGAACACGTGGCAAGGGTGATGGCCAGTCTTCAAGCCGCTGGTCTCACAATCAACCAGAGCAAATGCGAATTCCAAACCGAAAAGGTAAACTTTTTGGGTTTTGAATTAACAAAACAAGGAATAAAACCCTCTGAAGAACGCACGTTGGCAATTAGCAATTTAAAGAAACCAACTAACAGTCAAGATTTACGACGTTTTATTGGTGGCATCGGCTATTATCACTGGCTAATTCCAAGGCTGTCGGATACACTGAGTCCACTGCATGACTTGTTACAAGAGTCGGTCAATAAAAAGGAAGATCTCTTATGGCAAGACTGCCATACACACGCTTTCATGAGTGCCAAAAATTCGGTACGTGAAATCAGCAACGTTTCATATCCTAACCCGTCCAAGCCATTCCTACTATGCACTGACGCATCTTCTAAAGCAATTGGAGCAAGTCTAAGTCAAATCAACGAAGAAAATAAATCATTTCCAATTGCTTTCTTTTCGAGGAAATTAAATCTAACCGAACAGAAGTATTCCACCTTTGACAGGGAGTTACTGGCAATATTCTTATCTATAAAACATTTTAAGCATTTTTTAGACGGTTCTCATTTCACAGTCATGACGGACCACAAACCTTTACTACGAGCTAGACATATGAAAGATCCATCGCCAAGGCAATGGCGAATAATAGAATACCTTGATCAATTTGATTTTACCATCGAATTCATCAAAGGGGAAGATAATGTAGTCGCCGATCTCTTGTCCAGACCATGCAGTAATCAAAACCTACAAATATCAACGGTGGAAATTAATTTCGTCGAATTCACGAAAGAAAGGTTAAAAGAAGAACAAAGGAAAGATCAGACCTTATCTACACTGAAAAATGCAAGTCTCCAGTTATGTAGTACTACGGATGACATTCTCATTGACAATTCTACGGGGGAAACCAGAGTAGTACTGCCAAAAATATTCCGACATCAAGAATTTCTAAGAATTCATAACATATCGCATCCAGCATCCAAACCAACGATATAACTGATCAAGGCGAGATATGTGTGGCCTCAGATGAAAAGCGACATCAGAGAGTGGTGTAGACAATGTCAAAGATGTCAAAGTGCAAAAATAGCAAGACACACACATGCTCCTTTAGGCACTATAGAAACCAAAGGAAGGTTCATTACAGTCCATCTAGATATAGTGGGTCCCCTTCCGAGCGTCGATAACAAGAGATATATCATGACAATGATAGACCGAGGAACGTCATGGGTTGAAGCAATTCCTATATATGATATCACAGCAGATATGATCATAAGAACATTTGAAAGAGAGTGGATCAGTCGCTTTGGTGTTCCAGAAATTGTCATAACAGATCAAGGAACACAATTTGAATCAGAAAAATTCTCCAATTTCTGCAAGGTAATGGGAATCGAAAGGAGGCGAACAACAGCCTATCACCCTCAATCCAATGGGAAGATAGAAAGATGGCACAGAACCATGAAAAACTCAATAAGAGCCGCATCAAAAGACTCCTCCAAGATGTGGGCTCATGATCTCCCCAAGATTCTACTCAGTCTAAGAAACTGCACGAAGTCCAATGGGTCTCCATCAGCAGCGCAACTCACATTCGGTTGTCGAGCTAGATTACCCGGAGATTTTGTCATTAGTGAACCAACATTAACCGATATCGAAGAGAAGTTGACATCGATTCAAGAGGAAATCGACTCACAACTAAATAACAAACAAACAAGCCAACCAAAAGAACATAGTTTTGTAAGCAAACTATTAGTTCACTGCAAAAGAGTGTGGCTTCGATCTGAATTCAGGAAATCGTTAGAAGATCCGTACACGGGATCTTACGACGTCATAGAAAGATCCGATGACAGTAAAACGTTAAAAATCAAAATCGGAGACCAAGTAAAGAATGTTAGCATCGACCGTCTCAAGCCATGGATTGGAACGGACGAATTGGCTCCGCAATCTTAAGGGGGAGTTGTGTTGGGACATTAATTAATTATTTTAAAACAATATTTAGAAAAACAAGTTAATTTGTTTAAATATTGTGTTTGATATAAAAATAAATGTTTTGAATGTTTTTGTAACTATGAGTCTTACATGGGAT
>CAUHTR010002606.1:0-18409 GCA_959609185.1 Schmidtea polychroa | reverse complement strand
ACTAATCATATATATATACAAGCTAGCATAAATTTCCTTTCATTTCCAAATTGCATGTCAACACTATTTAATAAATATAATTTAAATTAAAACTTATTTTAAAGACAAACTAAAAATATACCGTTTTAATTTATTAATATAAGATTCTAAGAGTGCCATTAAAAATTATTTAATTCAATTTAATATTGAATTCTTGTTTTAATCAGTTAATCTGAGAGAAGGTTATAATTTATAGCAACTGAACTTTTAAAATTTAAATGGAGTAAAACTTTATTATTTTAATAATTAAAAATTAATAATTAAGAATTAGTGACAGCAAATCCGATAACACAGACGACCTACTAACGAGCATTGATCCTCCTCTCATTTTCCAAAGTGAAATTTTATTGCATGAAAAAGATTATAAGAAAAAGTTTTCATTTTTCACAAGCGTTAAACAATAAAATTTGATTTATAGTTTATGGAGCAATATTAAACCAAATGAAGAAAGTTCAGCGAGAGTTGGAGTGATAGTTGATGATATATTCTCGGCAAGATCACATGAGGCAATGCCTACATACCATAAAGGCTCAGATCTACAAAGGTCATCGACAATGTTATTATCTCAAACTAATATCGCTGCTCACAATTCCGTACATAATCAGGATTCTTCCGATACTGCCAGAACAACTTCAGCTAATATTTATGAGGCTTCGGCGTCAGCTCAAACCACTCCTAGAAACTATTCTTATAATAATAATAACGCTGTCGGGGTTGCTGCATTCCGGCACGCTGAATCACAGCATATCACAGATCATCCCTCTGCATTCCATGATACATCAACCAGGCACCTTAAGCGGGATATCAATCTCACTAACAGAGATTACGTACCTCCACAAAGCTGGAATGCTGAATCCAGGACAGAGGTAAAGCAGGCGCCCCTCATTTCTATTAGATTATAATAATATTATTATTTTTATTGTTAATTATTATTATTTGTTTCAGCCGATTTGGTATAGTTTTTCTATCGCGTCTGTGTGCGCGGTCTGGTTAGATCGAATATTGTTGGTGTGCGCACACAGACGCGAGCAATGGAAGCTCGGTTGTTTTTAATAGAAATTCTGGAATTTTGATTAAATAAGATTTGTTTATTTGGATTAAATTTGGTAAAAGTTTGAAATGGATTTCGGAAGAATTGCGGTCGGAATGGATTTGCGATGTGATGTAGGTTGTGATCAGAAATTCTGTCTTACATCTTTTCAAAATATTAACTTTGTGAAAGGCGATCTCGTTTATACTGATTTCAAAGGAAAAATTCCCGGTAAATTAATCGTATCGATTGTCACGGAACTTTCACAGTTGTTGCCATCATTTTTTATGATTATGCATGTGATCGAGTCTTCTAAATTCACAGATAAGTTCGTCAATAAAAGCAACGATATTGTATTATGTATTCGTGAGGAAATAATATTGAATCAGGCTATGTCGGATCTTTCAAATCGATTTGTTTGCAAAACGGAAATCAGAAATTATTTAATTGAAGAATTATCCAACAGATTTTCTCAGTTGTCCGAAATAAAACATCAGGGTGCTTTGGCATTTATTTCATGGATACCAGAAACAATTAAAATCAATAGTCGTATGATTATGGCTGCTTTAAAATCTGACGTTGGAATGGACGTGGTCCCTGATTGTCGATCGCAAGTTTATCGTGCACAAATGGAAGCAGCTCGATTAACATCTGAAATTGGACGTGACAGTGAAATGGACAAGACATTATTCAAAAATGATACAATGTCCTCTTTGGAGAAAAATAAAATTCTTATTTGGTCGTTTGATCTCAATCATTATTATTATTATTATTATTATTATTATTTCTCGATTCACTTTACATAAGTTATGCTCGACCTGCTATGATAATAATATGCGTTGCAGAATATGTCAATAGTGATGGCAATGAAATGGACATCAACAGCCTGTTGAAGTGGCTGCAGAGCGCTAATCTGCAAGATTTACCTCCAGGAGGTCTGACTGCCAAGTAAAATCATTTCCTATTATCCCCGATCGACCTTTACTCCTTGTATCATTCAGACGCTTCATTATCGACCCGCTATTCGAAGACCTTTGTAGAGATAAACAGAAACCTCAAAACAATTCATCAGAGTCAAATCACGCTTTAGTGAGTAGTAGTTATTATTCGGTTTCATATTTCATCTACTAGCTTTACAAATTTGCATAATAATAAATATATATTTAATTATGTTTCTCAGTTGACCATTGAATTAATAATAATAATCTCATTTCAGTCCGTCCTTTCTCTATTAACGGGTTCAGGGACCGAGAACACATATTTGTGGCAAAGGAACCATGAAGCGGCAGATAAAACCGAATCAAGTAGTAGCAAATCTAAAACAACATAATAGCTGAATAGCTGATCAGTCGTTATTAGTCATTATTATGACCTTCATTCAATGTTGTTAATAGCACTCTCGGCGGGCTACTGCATTGTTTATTATTAATTATACTTTATTAATGCTGTCTTGTCTTTTGTATTATTATTATTATTATTATTATTATTATTATTATTATTATTATTATTATTATTATTATTATTATTATTAGTAGTAGTAGTAGTAGTATGTAGTAAGGACTCCAGGACACTTTCAAGGTCATCCCAATGTCCAGATCAAATATAGGTCAATCGAATCATTTCATTTATTATGTTTTTTGTTTTAATTAATATCTTTAGTTAATTTTCAATTTATTACATTTAATTAATTATTTTATTATGTTTTGTGTTTTAATTAATTACTTTAGTTAATTTTCAATTTATTACATTTAATTAAGTAATTATTTATTAATATTTTATTTTGATTACTTACGTTATTTAATTGATTTTTTTTTTTTTTTTTAATTTTAATATTTTTATTTATTTATTTATTTATTTTTTTTATTTATCATTATTATTATTATTTTTTTTTTATTGTTATTATTTTACATTGACATTTAATATATTCTAACAAGAGTGTAAATTGTAACAATAATATTTCAATTTGAATAAAATTTTAATTATCATAAAATAAAGCTGTGTTAATTTAAAATAAAATGGGCATTAATTTTTCAAAACAAAGCAAAGTTTTTCATGATAAATAATATTTCTTACTTGAAACTAATTATCTAAATTAATTGGACAAATGAATAATTAAATATTAAAACACATTTTAATTAACTACGTCAAATAATTCACAATATATATTTTATTATTCACATAAATTTAATTGTTTAAGTGCTTGTTTCGATTTGCATTCATTTCTAGACATAGCAGTTGCAATATGCATTTGACGAATCTTATAGTGACCGTAGGCATAGCTTTCATTAGAATTGAACCAATACCTTTTATCATCCAAACATTGGAGAGCTCGTTTTTCTGTAATGAAAGTATACAACTGATGATTAACACTTCCTATTCTCTTTTGTTGGATGCTCACTGTTCCACCATCAGTATACACTTTTTTATAGGCTTCATGGGTGATATTAGAATTTGTAAGACTTATTCCTTTGGCTTTTAGAGTGTTTTTATCGCCTTGGAGTGAGTAGCACTTGGGTCGAAGAAACACCCATTCTTTATATTGATTTCCTTTATTCTCATCCTTGAATTTCCCGATTACCGAACAAATTTTATCTGAGAACAATGGATCAGTCACTGGATAATTTGAAGTATCTAGGAGCCCATCGGCATTCATTTTTGGATACAGTTGTAAGCGTAAATCAACATTTTTACACTCTAAAAAGAAGGAATCTGTGTCACCGGCTACGATATTAATTTGACAATTGAATTCTTCTCTATAACTCTGTAGTTCTTTATATTGAAACTGGTACATGCGAAGTTTAGATAAATCAAGTACGGTTTGTCCAATATACATTGGTCTATCTAAACACACAATTTCCTTATTGAGTATAACAGCAATGAGATCATCCGTAATCTTGATGCTACGACGAAACATGGGATTACTACAATAAGTTATCAATCTTTTGCTTTTGCTGCATAATCTCAAATTTATACGTTTCTTCAAGTTTTCCACAGTTTTACCGTATAAACTGTTGTTCTTTAACTTATAATAATCTCGCTGAAACGAATCCGTACTAGCTGCTCTCATTTTGGTATTGTAATCAATATATCCTTTGAAAATAGCCACTTGCTTGAATTCTACAGCACGATTAACTTTTGTGACCTTTGCGCCGTAACTCAACCACTCTGTCACAATTCTACCATTAACTACATAGTTTTTCTTAGGCTCATGAGTTAACAACAGCTTTTCAACTTTACTACCAGGTGGATAACAAAGCTCAGGAGCTATAGGTAAATCATCTAGGCTTATCTTGTATACTATCAGGAATGACGATGTCAACCTCTAGAACATATCCACGATCTCCATCAAACTCATCCCCATTTGCACATCTTTCAACAATACCATTCATTTCAGTATGATCTTCTAACCATCTAAATTCCCCAACAGGAAGTTTTTGCGACAGCGCCCATCCATATAAATTATTAACATCTAGGTATGACATTTGTGTTGATTCATCAGCTTCAACATGATGTTTGTTGATAAATGTCATTCCACCACGAATACCAGCTTCAAATAAACGGTAAAGCTCTGGATCTTGAATAAGTTCTACCGGTTCAGGTAACTGTTTAATAGCTGATGCCCAACTTAATCCGGGTATGGAAACAAACGATAGAGCCTCAAGTCCATCTTCGTCAAATGTTTTTTCTCTGAAAGCTTCAAAAACATCGGCCAACAGAAAAACATCCAGCTTGAGATATATTAGCATGTAATCTAGCAGTGTCTCACAGTTGTATTGTCGCCAGATTCGATTTGCATGTATATAATCTTCTTCACTAACTCCCTCCCAAATCGGTGGTAATTCTGTTATTGACTGTAAAACATCCATTGATGTAGCCATATCATATGGAAAAATGGTTTTACAAGTCATCATCTGTGATTCGAAAACATCTGAGGTCAGTGGAAGACATGGTAAATTTTTTGATAAATTTGCCAAGCTGCTATTTAAAAATTGTAAAGAATCAATGAATCTAATTCTTCTGCCTTTCGATGTCGCTGTAAGTGTGAGAAACTTTTCTGTTGATTGAGGAATAACATTTAAATTCCAATCGGGGAATTTTCCAATTGCATATTTTAATATATGATGAATGTCATATCCACGAAGATTGTGAAATACAACAGGTAAAGACGGATTGATTCTTCTAGCCAAATTACAATCTTGACACGCTGCTCCGAGATATTGACCGGTAAAATGATCATGATCCCGAACAGGTATATTGATAATCTTTTTACAAAGGTAGCAATGAGTTTGATTCGTAAATTCTTCCTGCTGTTCCCAAGTGAGTTCCATCATTTCCTTTGATCCATTAATTTTATACCACGGATAAACTATGTCTGTAACTATATCATCCAATGCTTGTATAAACTGAATGATACAGTTTTTCCCAACAAATGTTTCATTTCGAATCGGACAACCTTGATGAAGAAGCACAAATTCAGATGCAATCGGCTCATGTTTTTGGAAGTGTTTGTCATCTAGAGGTAATATCGATTCAAAGTCCGTGTAGACAACAAACTGCTGTTTTATAGTTTTACTCCAGTCTTTAAATTCGATATATTTATTCTCTGGCATTGAGTATAGAGTCGTCCGCTCCACATTCTTCCTACAAAGACCTATATGTCTTTCAAAAGCAGGACGTTTTCGAAACCCATGAAGACATGTATGACACCATTGTGATTGAATTCTGACTCCTTCTACTTTATCTCTGTAATTCAGCAGTCGATCGACATTGGTTACAGCCAAAAAAAAATGATAATTTAATTCTAAAATTTAGTTAATATTTTAATGATTAATGGAAATATTACCTTCCTCAATCAATAAGAGATATATTTGAGATCCCGTCGAAGTACTTCTATATACCAAGTCAACGAACGGATTCTTGAAAATATCATTAGTTTTTTGTTTAATTGGATCTTTATTATATTTGAGAACATTGATCGCTAGATTAGGATTCATTGCTTCAAATTGGCAAATGTTAACCAACTTCATTGGAAACCAATCTGATTTCCATTTTAACTCTAAATATATATATATATATATTTTTAGAATGATATAAATATATATTACCACTTAAATTATATTTCATTACTCTTTCTCTGTGGTGTTTTATGTCATCATAATGTAATACGGCCAGTATGCTATATAAAAAGCAGAATTGATCATTATTTTGAACATTAACTAAAGCCTGGCAGTTTTTCAGGTAATTTGGCGTTTTAATGTAACTTGAACCTAAGTAAATATCTTGATTTATATATATATATATAATGTAAATAAACTTACCAGATACATGTATTATGTCTGATAATTTAGTTAAAATCATAGTAACTTCTAATATTTTATGAATTCTCCACCCACTACTTTGTTGAGTGTAGTTCTCCAACTTTTCTTTTAATTTTTCAATTCCATCATTAATAAATGAAGATGACATTGTAATGGCTTTATTCGACAAACACCATTTTTTAATTTCACCATCCTCTTTGATAAACTCTGCACAAAGTCCAAATTGTATTTTTACTGTCCCCATTCGTTGAATATGATCTTCTATTTCTTTGATGAGACAATCTGGAACAACAATGTCAGGAGAATTAATTGCAGATACATCGCTTGTCAATTCAACACGAGAACCATTTAAGTCAGACTCCCGACGTGGACACAATTGTATGTTAGAGTCTCCATTTCCGTAAAATATTGACTTTCGTTTTGTGGTGCCAGAGTTTTGTCTAACTATATTTATAATTAATATTAAACAACTTAAATAACATAACTTGTAACATATTCTTTAATCTGCTTAGGATCGTATGATGTATTCATTTTCGATTGTACTATAAAAAAATTAATAATTGTTAATAGTAGAAAGAGTATTACTTNTATATAATATAAATAAACTTACCAGATACATGTATTCAGACCCGAATTAACATCTTCGTAGGCCCTAGGCACTTTTAGCTTGGGAGACCCTCTCGCATAATTTTTTGTCAGTACAGTATCCCTAATGAAGTCAGCTATATCGCTAATTTTTAAAATTTAAATTTAAGAATTTAAATTTGCGTATTTAGTAGCTGTGGATTTATGGTTGCAATTGTTTTTTTGTAGTACTTTTTTTACAATTAGTTTTCAGAAAAATTTAAGAATTATAATAGTGTTTATTCTTTGTTAAAGTTATCTATAGTTATGTTATTTATAAACGATAATATTTCTGTAAACTGTAAATATTAATTATTTAAAAGTAAGTCTTCTTTTTTAAATATATAATAATTTAATAAAAATATTAATATATATGTAATTCCAAATATAAATTATTTAATAGTAAATCAAAAAACAAGTGATTTGTATCAAAAGGAATTCTAATTGAAGTACATATATTAAAAAGTTCCAGTTGTATTAACAATAATAAAAACAAGCATCTCTATATAAAATCTATAAAAGTGTAGATTAAGTATATTGTTCATAGAACTGAAATTCTTGAAGTAAGTATACATAATATTAAATATTTTCCTCTAACTATAAAAATTATATTTAGTTTAGCCAGTTTAAAATTTAAAGAAATGTCTGACGGATATAAGAGAAAACATGAGTCAGGCTCAGAAAAGCGTAAAAAGAAAATTGTCAAAGAAGAAGCATTGAAAAACATGAAAGGTTCACTACTCAAATATATAACAGCAACAAGAGGAAATAATGAAAGCTGTTCTACAAATGTAAACGAATTTATTGGACCAGAAAACCAAAATCAAAATAAAACTTCAGAACAATTATCATGTGGTAGTAGTGGTACAGAAGATATTAGTACTGATAAACAGGGCACGTATACAGGTGAGACAGAGGTAGTAGAAGGTCAAACTTCTGCCGAAATAATTATATCTTTAGAGGATAATATAATAGAAATATCTAATGAAATATCAAAAGTTAATTTAAACTTAAAATATAATAATGATCCAGCTAATTGGGATATTACTGCTGATCTCATAAATTATTTTTCTGAAAATAAGCCTTCGCAAAATATAGATTTCAATTTTCTCTTGAAGGGTAGAAAATATGGAGACAAAACCAGATATCCACGTAAAGAATATTTTATCAGGAAATTAACAAATGGGGAAACAATCGAAAGAGACTGGCTTATATATTCTCCATCAACTGGAACAGTACATTGTTATATCTGCAAGCTTTTCCCTAGAGTGAACGTGAACGTAATTCTCAATCAATTTAAAATTGGATTTGATGATTGGAAAAATGCAATGTCCAGGATTACATCACATGAAAAATCAAAAGATCATCTTGACGCAGTATCAGCTATGTTTCAATTACAGAAGAACAGTAAAATTGATGTAGAACTACAGAAAGAGAAAGATAAATTATGTAAATACTGGATTGAAGTTTTAAAGAGAATAGTTGCCGTAATAAAATTTCTATCTGAAAGAGGTTTGCCATTCCGTGGGAATAATGAAATTCATAATTGTTCTAATAATGGAAATTATCTTGGTTGTATCGATCTTATAGCCGAATTTGATCCTTTTTTAAAGGAGCATATTCGAAGACATGGAAATCCTGGAAGAGGAAATGTTTCCTATTTATCTAATATTATATGTGAAGAATTTATTGGTATACTAGAATCCAAGGTAACAACGCAGATAATATCTGAAATTAAAGAAGCGAAATATTATGGAATCAGCATTGATTCAACTCCTGATATTAGTCATATGGACCAGATTACCGTGATAATTCGGTATGTCCTTAAATGTGGAAATGTGGTTGAACGATTTTTAAAATTTATTGCAATTGAACAACACGATGGAAAATATTTATTCGACATTATACGACATACTTTGGAACATCATAACATAAGTATTGGAAATTGCAGGTCCCAATCATATGATAACGCCAGTAATATGAGCGGCATATATACAGATGTACAAGCTAGATTTAGAGAAATAAATAAACTGGCGGAATGGGTTCCATGTGCTGCACATAGTCTTAATTTGGTGGGTTCAACTGCTGTGGAGTGTTGCCTGGAAGCAGTAAAGTTTTTTGGAATTTTAGAAGCAATATATACTTTTTTTTCCGCTTCACCACAGAGATGGTCCAAATTTAAAGACAATATGAAAGAAAATACTTGTGTTGTAAAATATTTCTCAGAAACCAGATGGTCTGTACGACATGATGCTACTAAAGCTCTATTCATGAATTATTCAGAAATTCAAAAAGCATTGTTTGAAATAACTGAAAGCGAACGTCAGCCTGCAGTGGCTGTGCAGGAAGCTAAATCTTTAATAAAAAACCTGAACAATTTTGAAACAGCATTGATGTGTGTTATTTGGAATGATTTATTGCAAAATATTAATATTGTCAATAAAGCTCTGCAGGAGACTGGCATAGAATTATGTACCATTGTCAAATTATTTAAAACTCTCATAGCTTACTTTCATGGTATTCGTATAGAGTTTGATAAATTTGAAACCATGGCAAAAAAACTTACAACTTCCGAATATAAACAACATACACAACGTAAACGAATAAGAAATAGATTTTTTGACGAAGTTTTAGACAACACCGATCCTAGTTTGAGCCTGAGTGCAAGTAACAAATTTCGTATTGAATCTTTTTATATAATAGTAGATAAACTTATTATTGAGATGCGTAAACGTCTTGAAGCATACGGAATGTTATATGAAAGGTTTAATTTTTTAGTGGACAGAACTTTGACAAATGATGAAATAGTTTCGAAAGCAAACAAGTTAGTGCAAATATATTCTTCAGATGTTGAAGATGCATTTTGTGACGAGTTTTTATTATTTTCACGAATGTATGGAGATAAAAAATCAGTGAACGAAATGTTAGTTGCACAAATAAATGATAAATTAGTTACCAGTTTTCCCAATGTAAATATTGTGTTACGAATTTATTTATCAATATTTGGTACGAATGCGGAAGGGGAACGTAGTTTTTCAAAGCTTAAAAGAATTAAAAATTGTCTCCGATCAACTATGGGGCAGGAACGATTGTCAGCACTAACACTTTTATCTATTGAAAGTGATTTAATGCGAGAGATTAGTTTCGACGAGGTTATTGTCGAATTCGCAAATAAAAAATGCAGAAAAGTTATTTTAGATAATAATTGAATAAATTGTTTACTACATTAATGTTATTTTTTTATATTTTTTTGAAAATAAATTTTTAATTATTATGAATTAAATCAATTTTTTTTTCATGCTCTGGTTAAATATTTATAATATACATTTTTCGTAAGTATAAATACATATTTTCGTAGGCCATTTAATATTCGTAGGCCCTAGGCACTGTGCCTACTGTGCCTATGGGATAATGCGCGCCTGCATGTATTATGTCTGATAATTTAGTTAAAATCATAGTAACTTCTAATATTTTATGAATTCTCCACCCACTACTTTGTTGAGTGTAGTTCTCCAACTTTTCTTTTAATTTTTCAATTCCATCATTAATAAATGAAGATGACATTGTAATGGCTTTATTCGACAAACACCATTTTTTAATTTCACCATCCTCTTTGATAAACTCTGCACAAAGTCCAAATTGTATTTTTACTGTCCCCATTCGTTGAATATGATCTTCTATTTCTTTGATGAGACAATCTGGAACAACAATGTCAGGAGAATTAATTGCAGATACATCGCTTGTCAATTCAACACGAGAACCATTTAAGTCAGACTCCCGACGTGGACACAATTGTATGTTAGAGTCTCCATTTCCGTAAAATATTGACTTTCGTTTTGTGGTGCCAGAGTTTTGTCTAACTATATTTATAATTAATATTAAACAACTTAAATAACATAACTTGTAACATATTCTTTAATCTGCTTAGGATCGTATGATGTATTCATTTTCGATTGTACTATAAAAAAATTAATAATTGTTAATAGTAGAAAGAGTATTACTTTTAGTGATCATTCTGCTCTTCGTTTCTTCGAATCTTCTAAGATGGTATCCGTGTTGTCGTACAAACATTAACCACCTACCTGGTGTTATAATGAGACATTCCGGACATATGTAACCCGATAAGGTAGAGTCATTTATCTTGAAATATGATGATGTAACTGATTTACAGTTCTCCACATCAAAATCAAGGAAGGGGTAGGAAAAATAAATATATTTTGACCAATCAAAATCAAGGAAGGGGTAGGAAAAATAAATGCATTACGTTGCAGTATTTTAAAACTTCAATATATTTTAAAACACATTTTGACGCTAAAGTTGACTTATTTAACATTTTCATTATAATTTAATAAAAATAATGTGATGAACCCACAAAGTAATATCATTTTTCATCAAATTGCAAAACAGTAATAACGTTTTCATAAAATTGTAACAAAATAATAACATATTTCAGATAAATTTTCAACAGTTGTAAAATATTTAAACAAATTGTAACAAGATTAGAAAATATTACAACAAAGTAGTAACATATTTCAGAAAATTTCAACAAAGTTGTAAAATATTTATCAAATTGTAACTAAAATAATAAAAATATTGCAACAAAGTAATAAAATAATGATGTTAATTGGGACAAATCAATACATTATTTCGAAGACGGACAACAAATTAAAAAGAATATTGTAATAAATTGTGAAGTCTTTCAGTAAATTACAACAAAGTAATAACATATTTCGGAAATATTTCACCAGATGTAAAATATTTAAGCAAATTGTTATAAGATTATAAAACTATTGCAACAAAGTAATAAAATAATACAACATTTTAAACTCTAGATCAATCCATTTTATAGAAAATTAAATTTTATCTCTATAATATATGAATAAATATACAAGGAAATTACGTTAACTGTATGAAAAATACAAATTTATCGTAAAAAACATGTGTGTATTACACACAACATACAAGACATAATTTTTAATCAAGCTATTTTATAGAAAATTAAATTTTATCTATATAATATATGAATAAATATTCAAGGAAATTACGTTAACGTATAATAAATACAAATTTATCATAAAAACATGTGTGTATTACACAAAATACAAGATACATAATTTCTAATCAATCCATTTTATAGAAAATTAAATTTTATCTATATATTATATGAATAAAATCCTAAGAAAATTACGTTAACTATATGAAAAATACAAATTTATCGTAAAAACATGTGTGTATTACACACAGAACAAGATACATAATTTCTAATCAATCCATTTTATAGAAAATTAAATTTTATCTATATATTATATGAATAAAATCCTAAGAAAATTACGTTAACTGTATGAAAAATACAAATTTATCGTAAAAACATGTGTGTATTACACACAAAGCGACAAACTAAAATTGTAATTGAGCCATTTTATAGAAAATTAAATTTTATCTATATAATATATGAATAAAAATCCAAGAAAATTACGTTAACCGCGCGAAAAATACAAATTTATCGTAAAAACATGTGTGTATTAACCACAAAGCAGAATTTAATTCTCTACAAAATGACTCAATTACAATTTTAGTTTGTCGCTTTGTGTGTAATACACACATGTTTTTACGATAAATTTGTATTTTTCATACAGTTAACGTAATTTCCTTGTATATTTATTCATATATTATAGAGATAAAATTTAATTTTCTATAAAATGGATTGATCTAGAGTTTAAAATGTTGTATTATTTTATTACTTTGTTGCAATAGTTTTATAATCTTATAACAATTTGCTTAAATATTTTACATCTGGTGAAATATTTCCGAAATATGTTATTACTTTGTTGTAATTTACTGAAAGACTTCACAATTTATTACAATATTCTTTTTAATTTGTTGTCCGTCTTCGAAATAATGTATTGATTTGTCCCAATTAACATCATTATTTTATTACTTTGTTGCAATATTTTTATTATTTTAGTTACAATTTGATAAATATTTTACAACTTTGTTGAAATTTTCTGAAATATGTTACTACTTTGTTGTAATATTTTCTAATCTTGTTACAATTTGTTTAAATATTTTACAACTGTTGAAAATTTATCTGAAATATGTTATTATTTTGTTACAATTTTATGAAAACGTTATTACTGTTTTGCAATTTGATGAAAAATGATATTACTTTGTGGGTTCATCACATTATTTTTATTAAATTATAATGAAAATGTTAAATAAGTCAACTTTAGCGTCAAAATGTGTTTTAAAATATATTGAAGTTTTAAAATACTGCAACGTAATGCATTTATTTTTCCTACCCCTTCCTTGATTTTGATTGGTCAGAATATATTTATTTTTCCTACCCCTTCCTTGATTTTGATTGGTCAGAATTTAATCATGTGTAATATATAAGCAGTAACTTTTCAAATGTTTGTCATTTAAACTTTTAATTTAACTTATATAAGTGAATAATTTTTTATTCTCTATCTAATATTAATGATTATTTTCTTTTAGTGAACGGATGCAGTTTATATAAATTTTGTATTGCCAAAAGTCATGAAGATGTGGAGAACTGTAAATCAGTTACATCATCATATTTCAAGATAAATGACTCTACCTTATCGGGTTACATATGTCCGGAATGTCTCATTATATCACCAGGTAGGTGGTTAATGTTTGTACGACAACACGGATACCATCTTAGAAGATTCGAAGAAACGAAGAGCAGAATGATCACTAAAAGGAATACTCTTTCTACTATTAACAATTATTAATTTTTTTATAGTACAATCGAAAATGAATACATCATACGATCCTAAGCAGATTAAAGAATATGTTACAAGTTATGTTATTTAAGTTGTTTAATATTAATTATAAATATAGTTAGACAAAACTCTGGCACCACAAAACGAAAGTCAATATTTTACGGAAATGGAGACTCTAACATACAATTGTGTCCACGTCGGGAGTCTGACTTAAATGGTTCTCGTGTTGAATTGACAAGCGATGTATCTGCAATTAATTCTCCTGACATTGTTGTTCCAGATTGTCTCATCAAAGAAATAGAAGATCATATTCAACGAATGGGGACAGTAAAAATACAATTTGGACTTTGTGCAGAGTTTATCAAAGAGGATGGTGAAATTAAAAAATGGTGTTTGTCGAATAAAGCCATTACAATGTCATCTTCATTTATTAATGATGGAATTGAAAAATTAAAAGAAAAGTTGGAGAACTACACTCAACAAAGTAGTGGGTGGAGAATTCATAAAATATTAGAAGTTACTATGATTTTAACTAAATTATCAGACATAATACATGTATCTGGTAAGTTTATTTACATTATATATATATATATAAATCAAGATATTTACTTAGGTTCAAGTTACATTAAAACGCCAAATTACCTGAAAAACTGCCAGGCTTTAGTTAATGTTCAAAATAATGATCAATTCTGCTTTTTATATAGCATACTGGCCGTATTACATTATGATGACATAAAACACCACAGAGAAAGAGTAATGAAATATAATTTAAGTGGTAATATATATTTATATCATTCTAAAAATATATATATATATATATTTAGAGTTAAAATGGAAATCAGATTGGTTTCCAATGAAGTTGGTTAACATTTGCCAATTTGAAGCAATGAATCCTAATCTAGCGATCAATGTTCTCAAATATAATAAAGATCCAATTAAACAAAAAACTAATGATATTTTCAAGAATCCGTTCGTTGACTTGGTATATAGAAGTACTTCGACGGGATCTCAAATATATCTCTTATTGATTGAGGAAGGTAATATTTCCATTAATCATTAAAATATTAACTAAATTTTAGAATTAAATTATCATTTTTTTTTGGCTGTAACCAATGTCGATCGACTGCTGAATTACAGAGATAAAGTAGAAGGAGTCAGAATTCAATCACAATGGTGTCATACATGTCTTCATGGGTTTCGAAAACGTCCTGCTTTTGAAAGACATATAGGTCTTTGTAGGAAGAATGTGGAGCGGACGACTCTATACTCAATGCCAGAGAATAAATATATCGAATTTAAAGACTGGAGTAAAACTATAAAACAGCAGTTTGTTGTCTACACGGACTTTGAATCGATATTACCTCTAGATGACAAACACTTCCAAAAACATGAGCCGATTGCATCTGAATTTGTGCTTCTTCATCAAGGTTGTCCGATTCGAAATGAAACATTTGTTGGGAAAAACTGTATCATTCAGTTTATACAAGCATTGGATGATATAGTTACAGACATAGTTTATCCGTGGTATAAAATTAATGGATCAAAGGAAATGATGGAACTCACTTGGGAACAGCAGGAAGAATTTACGAATCAAACTCATTGCTACCTTTGTAAAAAGATTATCAATATACCTGTTCGGGATCATGATCATTTTACCGGTCAATATCTCGGAGCAGCGTGTCAAGATTGTAATTTGGCTAGAAGAATCAATCCGTCTTTACCTGTTGTATTTCACAATCTTCGTGGATATGACATTCATCATATATTAAAATATGCAATTGGAAAATTCCCCGATTGGAATTTAAATGTTATTCCTCAATCAACAGAAAAGTTTCTCACACTTACAGCGACATCGAAAGGCAGAAGAATTAGATTCATTGATTCTTTACAATTTTTAAATAGCAGCTTGGCAAATTTATCAAAAAATTTACCATGTCTTCCACTGACCTCAGATGTTTTCGAATCACAGATGATGACTTGTAAAACCATTTTTCCATATGATATGGCTACATCAATGGATGTTTTACAGTCAATAACAGAATTACCACCGATTTGGGAGGGAGTTAGTGAAGAAGATTATATACATGCAAATCGAATCTGGCGACAATACAACTGTGAGACACTGCTAGATTACATGCTAATATATCTCAAGCTGGATGTTTTTCTGTTGGCCGATGTTTTTGAAGCTTTCAGAGAAAAAACATTTGACGAAGATGGACTTGAGGCTCTATCGTTTGTTTCCATACCCGGATTAAGTTGGGCATCAGCTATTAAACAGTTACCTGAACCGGTAGAACTTATTCAAGATCCAGAGCTTTACCGTTTATTTGAAGCTGGTATTCGTGGTGGAATGACATTTATCAACAAACATCATGTTGAAGCTGATGAATCAACACAAATGTCATACCTAGATGTTAATAATTTATATGGATGGGCGCTGTCGCAAAAACTTCCTGTTGGGGAATTTAGATGGTTAGAAGATCATACTGAAATGAATGGTATTGTTGAAAGATGTGCAAATGGGGATGAGTTTGATGGAGATCGTGGATATGTTCTAGAGGTTGACATCGTCATTCCTGATAGTATACAAGATAAGCCTAGATGATTTACCTATAGCTCCTGAGCTTTGTTATCCACCTGGTAGTAAAGTTGAAAAGCTGTTGTTAACTCATGAGCCTAAGAAAAACTATGTAGTTAATGGTAGAATTGTGACAGAGTGGTTGAGTTACGGCGCAAAGGTCACAAAAGTTAATCGTGCTGTAGAATTCAAGCAAGTGGCTATTTTCAAAGGATATATTGATTACAATACCAAAATGAGAGCAGCTAGTACGGATTCGTTTCAGCGAGATTATTATAAGTTAAAGAACAACAGTTTATACGGTAAAACTGTGGAAAACTTGAAGAAACGTATAAATTTGAGATTATGCAGCAAAAGCAAAAGATTGATAACTTATTGTAGTAATCCCATGTTTCGTCGTAGCATCAAGATTACGGATGATCTCATTGCTGTTATACTTGATAAGGAAATGGTGTGTTTAGATAGACCAATGTATATTGGACAAACCGTACTTGATTTATCTAAACTTCGCATGTACCAGTTTCAATATAAAGAACTACAGAGTTATAGAGAAGAATTCAATTGTCAAATTAATATCGTAGCCGGTGACACAGATTCCTTCTTTTTAGAGTGTAAAAATGTTGATTTACGCTTACAACTGTATCCAAAAATGAATGCCGATGGGCTCCTAGATACTTCAAATTATCCAGTGACTGATCCATTGTTCTCAGATAAAATTTGTTCGGTAATCGGGAAATTCAAGGATGAGAATAAAGGAAATCAATATAAAGAATGGGTGTTTCTTCGACCCAAGTGCTACTCACTCCAAGGCGATAAAAACACTCTAAAAGCCAAAGGAATAAGTCTTACAAATTCTAATATCACCCATGAAGCCTATAAAAAAGTGTATACTGATGGTGGAACAGTGAGCATCCAACAAAAGAGAATAGGAAGTGTTAATCATCAGTTGTATACTTTCATTACAGAAAAACGAGCTCTCCAATGTTTGGATGATAAAAGGTATTGGTTCAATTCTAATGAAAGCTATGCCTACGGTCACTATAAGATTCGTCAAATGCATATTGCAACTGCTATGTCTAGAAATGAATGCAAATCGAAACAAGCACTTAAACAATTAAATTTATGTGAATAATAAAATATATATTGTGAATTATTTGACGTAGTTAATTAAAATGTGTTTTAATATTTAATTATTCATTTGTCCAATTAATTTAGATAATTAGTTTCAAGTAAGAAATATTATTTATCATGAAAAACTTTGCTTTTTTTTGAAAAATTAATGCCCATTTTATTTTAAATTAACACAGCTTTATTTTATGATAATTAAAATTTTATTCAAATTGAAATATTATTGTTACAATTTACACTCTTGTTAGAATATATTAAATGTCAATGTAAAATAATAACAATAAAAAAAAATAATAATAATAATGATAAATAAAAAAAATAAATAAATAAAAATATTAAAATTAAAAAAAAAAAAAAATCAATTAAATAACGTAAGTAATCAAAATAAAATATTAATAAATAATTACTTAATTAAATGTAATAAATTGAAAATTAACTAAAGTAATTAATTAAAACACAAAACATAATAAAATAATTAATTAAATGTAATAAATTGAAAATTAACTAAAGATATTAATTAAAACAAAAAACATAATAAATGAAATGATTCGATTGACCTATATTTGATCTGGACATTGGGATGACCTTGAAAGTGTCCTGGAGTCCTTACTACATACTACTACTACTACTACTAATAATAATAATAATAATAATAATAATAATAATAATAATAATAATAATAATAATAATAATAATAATAATACAAAAGACAAGACAGCATTAATAAAGTATAATTAATAATAAACAATGCAGTAGCCCGCCGAGAGTGCTATTAACAACATTGAATGAAGGTCATAATAATGACTAATAACGACTGATCAGCTATTCAGCTATTATGTTGTTTTAGATTTGCTACTACTTGATTCGGTTTTATCTGCCGCTTCATGGTTCCTTTGCCACAAATATGTGTTCTCGGTCCCTGAACCCGTTAATAGAGAAAGGCATT
>CAUHTR010002605.1:0-15760 GCA_959609185.1 Schmidtea polychroa | reverse complement strand
GCTGAGATCTACTTTCTGCGATCAGGCTATCTTGGCAGTGTTCGCTTCTAAAAGTAGGTGGTTTGGGCACCGGGAAAACAGGACTCCGCGATCACAGTACCCCCCCCCCCTCCCTGGCAGGAAAAATTTAAAAAAAATTTTTTTTCAAGGTCAACTTGAGAACAAAGACAATGAGTCATCCGATGACTCATCACTCGTCTAGAACAAAGACAATGACTCATCCGATGACTCATAAAAATTATTATTATTTTTCAAAAATATTATTAACTGTGCTCGCGGAGTCCTACTTTTCGTGACCCCAAAACATAGTCTGAAACTTAAAATATTTTAAAAATCTATAGTTTATTTTGAACCCCAGACGAAGATCTATCCTTTGAACCATAAAAATAATTTTTGTCATTAATAATAAAAAGGTTATTAAGGTTTTGGTCAGAGTCATTTTAGTCATTTTAAGGTAAATTATTATTATTTTTCAAAAATATTATTATCTGTGCTCGCGGAGTCCTACTTTTCGTGAGCCCAAAACTTAGTCTAAATCTCAAATTATTTTAACAATTTATAGTTCCATTTGAAGCTCAGACGAAGACAAATCTTTTGAGCTATAGAAATAATTTTTATCACTAGTAATATAAAAGTTATTAATTTTTTAGTCAGACACTAATTTATAGCAAATTTATAGCAAATTTTATGAAGAAATTTGCGTGTGATTTATCATTCACCCAATCAGGTAAGACTTAAATTATTATTATTATTATTATTATTATTATTATTATTATTATTATTATTATTATTATTATTATTATTATTATTATTATTATTATTATTACAAAGTTTTAACAAGTTTTAACAAAGTTTTATTATTATTATTATTATTATTATTATTATTATTATTATTATTATTATTATAAGACATATGTAGTTGCATGCTGACGGCAAACTACTGTTACAAATTATTTTCTCGTATACCAAATATAAAAATGAAAACATTACAAGTTTTCAAAAATAAAAATTTTTACCAATAATATCCTTTCTATGCTGAAACATTTTCGATAATTTTATATGAAAATATAATGTTTAAAAATAGAAAGAATTGTGAAAACTATAACGAGTTTTCAATAAAATATATACATTATAAAAGAATACAAATCAATAAAAACATATTTTTTTTTTAAAAGATATATTAATATATCACATTAGTCTGATAAAATGACATCATCAATGTCAGTCACATCATCATTATTTATAATTCTTGGACTGTCCTGATCATCGAAAGATGGGCTTTTCTCCACCAAAAAGCGCTCCTATCTCTTCATGAGTAAATACCTGGCCAGCATCAGTTTCCTCAAATCCTAAATAATGTTCATATGCCAGACTGGTATTAGGCCCCACCCAAAGTCTCTTGTCATCGATGTTCGACAAGGCTATCTTCCTATTCTTGAAAGTAAAGAGCTGATGGTTTCTAGTACCTATTCTCGTTTGTGGCACCGTATATACTACGCTGTTGTTGTAGCAGTCTAAATAAGACTGGTGCCCTATCTCAGTATTACCAAGCTGAACTCCCTTAGCCCTAAGTGTTGCCTTATCTCCTAACAAACTATAACACTTAGGGCGCAAGAACACCCACTACTTATAACCAAGCCCTTTACTTTCATCCTTAAATTTCCCTATCACAGAATCCAAACTCTTTGAATACAAAGGATGAGCAGGATCATAATTACTAGTGTCTAGAAGATTATCACGAATCATTGCCGGCAAAAGAGTGTCAAGCTTACAGTGCTTTATCTCTAAGAAAAAGGAGTCGGTGTCGCCGGCAACGATATTTATATCACAGTTAAATTCATTTCTATATTTTGCCAATTCTATATACTGTAACTGGTACATCCTCAGTTTAGACAGGTCTAGCACAGATTGGCCAATGTAGCTAGGCCTGTCTAAACATATGGAATCCTTATTTAGATGAGCTGCAATCAGATCATCATCAATTCTGATAGATTTTCTGAATTATTTAAGGTTTTTTAAGGTTTTCCACGGATTTCCCATACAGACTATTATTAAATAATTTATATAAATCTCTATGCAGCTCGCATGTAGAATTTGAGCGCAAATTAGTATTAGTTGATATGTAATCTTTAAAAATAGGTGCATGCTTAAATTTAATTGCCCTATGTACATTTTTAATTAAAGCCCCCAATTCAATATACAACTTGAGAAGTCGCCAATGAAGAACATGGTTCTTCTTCGGCCAATGCGTGAGCATCAGCTTCTCAACTTTTGAATCTGGCGGGCACATTCTTTCCGGAGCAATCGGAAAATCATTCAAAAAATCATGCAAGCAATCAGGGATATCGATATCAACCTCCATAGTAAAGCCATATGGAAGGTTATCAATATCAGCATTCATACATTCATACAAGACAGAATCAAGGTCATCATACACCCATTCAAAATCACCATACGGAAGATTTTGGCTTAAGGCCCAACCATACAAGTTGTTTATATCTATATACAAGAGTTCTGTGTCTTCAGAACTTACAACATAATGTTTGTTAACAAATGTTAACCCACCCCGTATCCCTCCTTCATAGAAATTAAACATTTCCATGTCCTGTAAAAGTTCAATGGGTTCCTTTAATGTCATAAGCGCTGAGGCCCATGACATACCGGGAATACCATAAAAATTTAGAGGCTCAAGACCATTGTATGCAATGGCCTTTTCACGGAATTGTGTAAAATAATCTGCGAGGAGAAAGACATCAAGTTTAAGGTATGTTAACATATAGTCTAACATATTGTTGCAATTTTGTTGAGTCCAAATAACGTGGGCTAATTCATATTCATCATTAGACACAGAATCCCAAATAGGAGGCAATTCAAGAGTTGATTCCAGGACCTCAAGAGATGTAGCGAAGTCATAAGGGAAGATACCTTTGGGTCGAACAATTGCGCCATCAAAAACAGAAGAAGTTAAAGGCAGATCGGAAAGAGTCTTAACAGCTTTCGCATGTGATGAATTAACAAACTGCATGCTATCAATAAAACGAACAGGCAGTTTGTTAATGTACGCGATGAGAGAGATAAATTTTATAAAAATTATTCAAACCATACTTCAAAATATGATGGAGGTCATACCCCCTCAAATTGTGAAATACAACAGGTAACTGTCTCTGAATTCTGCGAGACACATTACATTTCCTACAGGCAGCACCAAGATACTTACCTGTGAAATGACAATGGTCCCTAACTCTATCTCTAATAAATTTTTTACAAAGATAGCAGGTCCTGGAATTATAAAAGGCACGATCTTCAGCGAAAGACAAGGTTTGCATAGGCTTATTACCGTTAATTTCGTAATATGGTAGGACAATTGTGACAGCAATTTCCTCCACCTTATGCAAGAAAGTCAACACGCAATCCTCACCAACAAACTCATAATAAAATCTAGTTTTGTTATAATTGTTAATTAGTAACATGCCTGCTGTTATTGGCATGTGTTTTTGATGGTGGGTGATATCCTCAGGTAAAATCGCCTCAAAATCGGCATATATCACGAATGGCGGGGTTACTGTTTTTGCATAGTTTGAGAATATTAAATTTTTCTCTTTCGGTAATGTATATAAAGTAGTACCTATTTGATTCTTACGGCATAGGTCTACATGGATATCATAAGCGCTCCTATGTCTGAAGCCATTAAGGCAATGTGGGCACCATTTGACGCGAATCCAAAGGTGACAGGAGCTATTTGGGTGTGAATTCATAGGTTTTTGAAGATCAAAAACTGCGGTGTAATGAAAATTATCACCGTCTTCTAATAATAATAAATATATGGGTTTACCACCTATAACCTTAGATCGGTGAATAATATCTAACTGGGGATGATGAGGGATATAATCTTCATTGTTGATATAATCTTCATTGTTGATAGGTTTCGCTGGTTTATTTCTATATATTAAAACGTTAATAGCTAAGTTCAGTTCACGGTTTTTGCGTTCGAATTTAGGTATGTTACTTAATCTCATCGGACAATCACTAATGGGGTCAAAATTAATTTCATCCAAATAATTTTGGTAAACACTAACTCGATGCTTATTTCTGCGTATAACATCACGCTTTAAGAGGGCTAGAACACTATATATAAAACACATATCATCATCTGTGTTCTGGATATTGACAATTGCGTATTTAGACTTTAACGCTGTCGGGGTGGGGATATAACTATGTCCAGCTAACCTATTCATAATCTTATACTTATTTATTATGAAGTCAATTTCTTTTATTTTAACAACCCGCCATCCGCTACCTAAATATGTGAATTTTTCTATCTTATTATTTAATTTAGTGATGCCATTGATTAAAAAGTTTTCTGAAAAAAATTCGGCGTTATTGGAGAAAAAATTATCTCGGATTTCGCCATCTTTCTCAAATTGTATGAGAACCGTGAACTGAATTTTAACGGGCCTCATACCGTTCATTTCTGATACTAGTTTTTGAATAATGTTTGGTGTTATTGCTATCTGTACTAAGGCGTCTTTCTCCACGTCAAACCTTAGATTTTTTCTAGCCCCCTTAAAATCTATTTCTATTTCTGGCTCGTCGTCTATATCGACTGAACCGCCTATTTGATTATTTAGTATATTATTTAGGATATTATTTAGGTTATTATCTATTTCATCACCACCATCATTAACTTTAACAATTTTAGATGGAACACAAGACCCAGGACTAACAGCAGGCCGTTTTTTATTTTTAATTAGATTATTATTCACATTTTTAATTAGATTATTATTTACAGCTTTAATTATATGTTCTGCGCTAATCGCATCATTATTTACAGTTTTATTTTTATATACAGTTTTATTTACAGTTTTGATATGTTGTATTATTTAACTTATTAAAAAGTTTCTTTTTATTTAAAGTAAACTGATTTAGATGTTTTACTATGTATATTATAAAAATCCTTATATTTTATAGGTTGGGAAGTCTGGCATAGTGGACATAAATAGTATTTGAGTCCATAGAATTTATGCCCATAGTATTTTTTCATGTTTTTGTGACATACTTTAGTATGCCCAGTCGAAGACATGCAATACCGAGGATATAATTGGCCTATTAATAAATTTATTTAATAATTATCTAAATATTGTTGTAATATAGAATGTTTAATATCTTTATTAACAATTGTTAGTAGTTATTCAGTTTTTATTAGACAATAATTATAAAACTGAATAACTATTAACAATTATTACTAAAGGAAATATTATTAGCAGTTAGATCAAAGACATGGAAATTTAAAGGTATTATTATTATTATTATTATTATTATTATTATTATTATTATTATTATTATTATTATTATTATTATTATTATTATTATTATTATTATTATTATTATTATAAGAGAGATGTAGTTGCATGCTGACTGCAAACTACTGGTAGAAATTATGGGTCAATTATTATTATTATTATTATTATTATTATTATTATTATTATTATTTCTAAACTTAAATTATAACTTTCTCAAGAATATTTCAAAATTTTCTTCTACATTTTCATCGTTTTAAATTTTTCATCATCATTTCATATAAATTTTCATCATCTGTTCATATAAATTTTCTTCATACAAATTTACAGCATTTTTTAAAATAAATTAAAGAAAGTTGTAATTTAAATTTATAAATAATTATGATTAATAAAAAATATTATTCATGAAAAAAAAAAAACTAACATTTAGACTCTGAATCAGAGTCGGTTTCGTCCTCAGAGAGGATATTTCCAAAGACCTCCCTAATAGGGGCATCTCCAATAAAAGTAGAGGCATAATCTGCTTCCTCCCCAATAGCAGTGGGGGCATCAATTAGCATTGTTTCATCAATAGGTGCAGCATAAATTGGAGCATCATCCTCAGAGAGGGCATACCGAATAGGGGCATCATTCAAAACATTTGAAGCTTCTAAATCATTTTTAAAAATTACATATAAAAATAATAAAAACTTACGAGTATTTTCTATCATCGCATGTTCGATGAAAAACTCATTGTCGATATGATTAGGAATCATTTGACTATGTCCTAAAAAGGTTTTTAATTTAATACAATAATAATAAAAAATTACTTGATAAATCACCATCATCCTCACTAATGACTATTGTATCGTCATTGTCGCTAATAATTACTATTGTATCGTCATTGTCGCTAATAATTATAGGATCTTCATCATCGCTCACCATTATAACGTCTAAATAATAATAATAATATTAATAAATAAAAATAAAATTACCATATGTACAATTTAAATTAAATCCATCTTCATTTTCAGTAACTTCGTACCACAAATCATCTATAAAATAAATATATAAAAATAAATAAAATAATAATATTTTACCATTGCTGCCAGCCATCATACATCTCAGAATATTATTTTCTTGTCCTTCCATTTTGAATTTTGTAAAAATTTTAAATTAATTGTGACGAATTTGGAAATTGTAAATGTTTATAAAGAGATTTAAATTTTCCTGTCCCAGCCAATAAGATTTCGGTTGACACACATAGAAACTTAAATATTTTACTCTGTTAGCCAATCACATTGCATCTACACGTGCCTTGTTAATCATACTGTTTCCATGTGACTGTCTTTATTAGTCAGTTCTTTGTTAACATGCACTGTGCATGCACGGAGCATGTGATGGCTTTATGATAAGTTAATTAAAAATAATTAATAAGTTAATAATAACAATAAAATTAAAGTCTTTCTTATTAAATAATAATAATAAAAGTCTTTCTTATTAAATAACAAATAATAAAAGTCTTTCTTATTAAATAACAACAACAAAGCATACACTAAACATTTATTAAACATGACACTTTTTGTACAACAACCACGCCAAACAGTGTTGACCACATGTTTGGGTCAATGGATTTTGAAACATAGTTTTATTATACACAATAGGTTTCCCCATAGTTTGTAGTTTTGATATCAACAAAGCCGGGTAAATAAAACCCATAGGATCGAACACGAATATATTACCAGGTTTCATATATATAGCTATCCAATGTTCTCCACCAAGATGAGACGATTGAGTATTGACGATTATTGCTTGATTATTGCTCAAATATGGAATTTTATCAAGAGGAAAAACTCCAACAAATTCATTTCCCAATAACTGTTTTCCAATTCTCAGTACCTGTACAGAACTACTTAAATAAATCCAGAGTATAAAAAACAACTTAACCCATGACAACTTTTTGTGTTTCAATATACATTTATACCAACACAGTTCTATTTGCAGTAATTTGAACTTCATTTTCAAATACTCCATATATTATAACATGTACTGGTTCAGTAATAGCTTTTGCAAACTTTATATCCAGTCGTAAATTTCCATTTTGAGGTAATTGACTTTGATTTAAATCAAAATCAGGGGCTAAAACAAATGTAAAAAATGGGTATTTGCTTTTAAAATCCTCTAGAGTTATTCCGCAATTCAAATTTTTATCTAAATAACCCAGATTTCTAACAATACTCTGCATATATGTCGCACAGTAATTGTCATTCTCGAAATCTTGAATATATGTTTCTCTATAATCAGTATTTTTCGACAAAGTCAATGATGTAACACCAAAGTTTTTGAAAATTGAGCTGGACGCAGTATATGATCCATTATATTGTGCTTCACTTTGAAATGTTATCAGAATAAAATTAGGCATTCTTCTGTCACCAAATATTTGTTCTTTATAGAATGATGAAGCACCTTTAGCAATAGCAAATTGTACAATTTCCTTTGTTTTTAATGGATAAATTGCATGTTTTGAATTAAGACCCAATTGATGACCTGCTAATACTGAAGGGTATACTCGAACTCTTCTCACCAATAATTTTGCATCAACTAATTGACATATTGGTGTAGTAGTTGCACTAGTAAGAGATAATGCAGAATCAGACCTTTTCAGTCTAATATGTACAATAACTCCCGGTAGTAAATATTTCGGTTGATCCATAAAATCAAGTTGTAATGATGAGCACATGGTGAAAACCTTTGAGCCTTTTACCCACTTTTTTCTTTCATCATCACTGCCATAGCCCATAGGAGTAAGACATGTATTTTTAGTATAGGAATTGTAATTTAAAATAGTTTATATTAATGCCTTGTGAATGAATGTATTATTTCCGCCCTCAATCTTGATATTATTAAATCCCAACACTGCATCTTTAAAAAGAGTATGAAACAGGAAATTGTTCGGTATTACATCTGCATTGGCATCTAAAACTTTTCTATCTTTATCTACAACTTTAATCTGAACAGTCAAAAGTATCGTTCAAATCTAAATATTCGGTTTGTGAACCATTAATATAAAACTCGATATCATTTCTACTATCGGTAATTGAATTCATAGGAAAAACTTCCTCAAATGCCCCAAATTCTATTACAGCCTGGGGCGACGGTCTATCAAATATACATAATTCAGATTTACCACAAATCATTTTGCAAATATAGTTCCATGTCCTTTCATTCGTTTGTTTATACGTGATATTCCATGTCTTTTACGTTTTGGAGCATGAGCTGGAGCTGGAGCTGGAGGTTTTTGAAACATACCTGCAACCCCAGGTAAAACTTTCCCTAATTCTGCTAAAGCATTTGTTTTTAGAGATGGTAATATTTTCTTTTCATTCATAATAACATCTTTTGCAGTTTTCATACCAAAACTACCAATACGTTTAAGAATAGGCAGGGCAAATCTACCAATAGTTCTCAACCATCCTGATCCGTACTGTTTACCAATAAAATATGGTAATTCACCACCAGATTGGCTACCACTATACATACTAATAATATCAGAATTAGCCATTTATTTTACGAAAATGTAATGTCAAATAAGTTTTTGAACCTTTTGGAAAGTTTATAAGTTTTTCACTATCATCACGAATATTTATTTCTATATTGTTTATATATGAACTTGCTATTGGTAAATACATGAAATTATCGATATTTATATTGACAACTTCATCATGTTCATATTTTCCAATCCATACCGATTTCAAAAGAGGAACACTGGAATCACCAACAATTATGGGTTCGATAATGTTAGTATATATGAACATTTGTTGATGATGTTCTAGTATTCTTGGTGTGCGTATACCAGTCGATTTTTCTCGATATTTTTGCCTATCTAATCCAAGTGAATTTGCCAAATTTTTATCAAATGTAACTTCGCAAATATCATCATTCAAACTAAAGGTAAACATCAAATCTTTCACAATTTCCAAATTTTTAAATATGTGTGAACAATTGAACTTTAAATATTTAAGTAAATCATCAAGTTTATCAAAATATAATTCATCAGCAAAGGTAAATGATTCTTCAACTTCATCATTATACGATACAGATATTTTGATTTCTTCTTTCATTACACTGTTTGCTTCAAATAGATTAAAACGTAATAAATACTCGGTCTCCGTAACATTATTTTTCAACTTATTGCAACCCATTCGTTTGGCATCTTCAATAGTTTCGAATGTTATTGTAAATGGTTTAAAATCACAACTGATATTTAATCCATCCTTGTAAAACATATAGCAATGCGAATCTAATATTTGATTCGGAATATGATATGTTTTATCATAATTACTAATAACAAAGATACCGCTACATGTTTTCACAATATTCCTTCTGAAATCAATCTTACATTGACTATAAAATGGGAATGTGTTGTACACGAATGTAAAATCTTGCAGTGCAACTTCCCAGTCACCATTTAAAGAAATCGGATTCTGGAGATTGACCATAAATTTACTGGCTTGATTGTCTGGATGAATTAATGGGCAACTATTGCTCGGTAAAATAGTATAAAAATTCACTTTACTAGGTCTTTTGCTGATATCCATGACGGGTTTTGATAACCATGCCATTTGACATAGTATTGTTTATCCTTACCGACCTTTTTAGTTTTCAATATTTTTTGAATACTAAATACTTTTGAAGGAGGAATGACTTGTAATTCCTGCTCATAAAATTTCCCTTGTACAATATTATTATCATTGTCTTTGATGACATACATTACAGGATTCTGTTTAGTATTTATTTTTGAAATTACAAAGACTTCATCACTCCAATTTGTATCAAAATTTTTAATAAATGGTGATGCACTAATTTTACTAATTCTAACATGGTCACCGACTTTATATTTAGGTTTTGCAATTTTTACAGATTTCTTAGAAGTCAATGATGTTTTTGATGTAATATCAACAGGTCTCAATCCATTCAGTCCTCGATGTGATGAATGATTATAACTTGTTATTATTTTCGGTAAAGCATTTACCCATTTTTTATTACCTTGATGCACGAACAATTTCTTTAATCTATCTCTCAATCTTCGATTAAATCTTTCAACATGGGCAGCTTTGTATTGAGAATGTACCGAGTAGTGATTTATTTTCAGTTTATCGAGGATTTGCTTAACTTTGCTATTGTAGAATTCTTTACCTAAAATAATAATAATAATAATAATAATAATAATAATAATAATAATAATAATAATACCTAAATCTGTTTGCAAGTT
Organism: Schmidtea polychroa; assembly: GCA_959609185.1. NCBI lineage: Eukaryota > Metazoa > Platyhelminthes > Tricladida > Dugesiidae > Schmidtea > Schmidtea polychroa. Next base: position 5,212 of record CAUHTR010002605.1, on the reverse strand, counting down.
ATTAGGATGTCCATCTTTAAATAAAATATTAATTGCCTTGGACATTTCTTCTGCAGATTTTGCCTTGACTGGTATTGCTCGTGCAAACCTGCTGTATACATTAATACATGTTAAAATATATTTATTTCCATTGTTAATTTTCGAATAAGGTATCATCTCCATCAAATCCATTTGCCATAAATCGTCAATACCAAATGTTTTATATGCTCTTGTTGGAAATCTTTTCCGCATTGGTTTGTTCAAACTGTACGCAAGCTGATCTGATAACCACTTCTGGGTTTCTTTTTTCGAATTCGGAACTCTTTTCTTTAATTTTGCCACTCCACCGAACCGGCTTCGTCTTCTGGGTTCGTCCAAATCTTCTCCATTACAACAAGAAGATTTAAAATTAAATTTAATGTCGGGCAATGAAGGATTAGCACCCATTGTTTATGATTGATTTCCTACAACTCCACCTAATAATGATAATGCCAGAGGTATCAATGCACCAATAAATCCACCTTGTTGTTTATATATAATTTTCCTCATTTGCTTACGATTTTTATTATTTACTAAAGATAACAATGGTTTCCTATGTTTGCTCAATAAATGCTTTTTTGATTTACTGATTTTAATTTTGCCTTTGACTACTTTAAGTATAATATTGAGTAAATCATCGACAACGAAATTTGGGAATGATTGCAATATATTCATTCTTTTCATACTCGGGGCCTTTAACAATGCATTAAAAAATGGAAAACTGCGATGATTTTTAACTACTTTTTTACTGGTTTTACTTGTTTTACGGGTTTTACGTTTAGGTTTAGGATTTTTCGAAATAAGATTCATTGCAGAGAAATTTTCAGTTACAAGTTTTTTAGATGGTGTATAACTAGTTGTTGGTGGAACTTTTGGAACTTTTGGAACTTTAATACTCTTTCTAATACTTTTTCTTAATTTCCTAATATTTTTCACCCTTGCTTTTAGAAACATTATTATTCATAGAGGTTTTCAACTTTGTTTATAAACCATGGCACCTTTTGGGTTGAAAATATCTGTTTTTACACGTAAATCATCGGGACATTGTTGCGTGAAATCAAGAAATATATATCCATGAGGTATTTTTGTAGCATCTTGAAATGCACTGATAAGAAAATTACGATTGTTAGGGTATGCTTGACGTGCAAGAAAATCAATCACTGTTGCATCTCTAGGATTCTTGAAAATAACTAAATATTGTACATTTAAATTACGTGTTCGATGTGCCCCACCTTGATGAAATAGATTTTGTGTTATGAAAATAACTGTTACACCGACATGTCTGCTGATCTTTGTAATTAAATTATTAAAATCTTTTTCTTTATTAGCTTCTTGATACAGATCATCGATAATAATGACATCACCTTTCTTTAATCGTCTGGACCAGTTTTTATCGAATCCCTTTACTATTTTCATGTTTTTTTAATTTACAGAAACTTGATTGAGTTAATCCATGTTCTTCATCAGCACCCCTATGCCAATAAATCCTGTTGAATTTTGATTTGAATAAATTTGATTTTAGTAATTTACAAACAAATAATGTTTTTCCACTACCACTCGGACCAACGATTTGGTATACTGCATCATTTCTTAATTTCATTTCAAAAATTTTATAAATATATGTGTATTTGTTTATATTCAATGATTTAATGAACTCGTGCTCAATTTGTATATAAAGACTAATTTTCATAAATGATTTAATAATGTTAGCAAATATAAATTATCGAGGAAATTTTGATGTATCGAATATGAGGTTCCCACCAGGGAAACCCCAGCAAATTATCGATAGAAGCGGGAAATATCCGATAATATTTTTCAAGACTGGTAAATGTAGAATCATGGGATGTAAGAAACCCTTGGATATTAATAAATTACAATATAGAATAAATAATATTATAATCCAATCAATTACCGTTACTATGGATATGGGACATAGTATCAATCTATATAACATGTCGAAAAAATGTGATTGTATGTTTGAACCGGAATTGTTTCCGGCACTAAGACTATTAAAATATAACCCTATATGTGTCAACGTGTTTGCTAGTGGAAAGGTTGTCCTGTTGGGGTTGAGAAATTTGGAGTATAGAGAATTTGTTGACAATGTTGGAAATGAGATAATTTCATTGGTCGATTTCTAATTGGTTAATTTCTAATTGGTTATTGATTGATTTAAACAAACGGTTTGTGTTTAGAATTCATTTATTTCACTATGTACAAAATACCAAGCGCAGCGAATTTAATGAAAGAAATAGATGATTATGGTAAATTTTTATTTCTTGTTTACAAATTTAAATATTATATTTTTCAGAAGAATATGCTGCAGTCATGCTAAAGAAGTTAGCATTCTATTATCCAGAAATCAATGCAGCAGTATACAACAAGCCTGCAGAATTAATCCCCGATTTGGTGTTCAATGCGACGGGGATAAGGATGGTCGAGATTTTCCATCAATTTATGTAGGATGTGAAGATAAATCGAACAATTAAACATGTGGATCCAGAATATTTATGTTACAATAGCTGTTCCTGCTGCAAAGCTAGATATCAGCGATATGTAGAATGGGTTTTGGTTAAAACTCTTCGGGATTTCCACCATATCAAGAATGCATTTTGAATGTTTTTAACAAATAAATGTTATTTAGTTTTCGTTATTTAGTTTTTGATATTTTATATATTTTGATAATAATAATAATAATAATAATAGTAAAAACATTAATAATAATGAAACATATTAATAATAAATCTGAAAATAGAACATATAATAATTAAAACACATAAATAATAAATCTGTAAATAGAACATATAACAAAACATGTGACAATGCAACATCAATGCATTTTGAATGCAATTTAAACAAAGACATGCTATAATCTGATTGGTTGATGGGCATGAGTCAAAGGTATAAAACCCTGTAACATTTAAATTTATTCATTATTCACGATGACCAAGAAAATTTCAAGCACCGAAAAACCTAAAGAAATGGTACAACCAGTTCAAATGTTCCACAACTACAAATGTATTTTTTGAAAGAAGAAATCAATATGAAATTGGTTGCACCAGTCAAGCTAATTCCAACTAAATTTCAATTCTTATCCGGCACGCTTTCAATGATTGATGTCAAAACTATTGATGATGTTTTTAAACGGATAGATTCGAATCTATCGTGTAATCAACATGCATGGTTCAACAATAGATATGCAAGATTTTATGATGCTTTTGATGAAATCAGTTTCAAAGAAAATGAAAATTGGTATATAACAATTGCAATCCAGGGATATAAAGTTGATAATAATGATGTATATTCTCCTATTTGGAAAATTATGTCTGCTAGACTTTCACAAATATTTTAATGTTATATTTAATAAATGTATTAGTCAGATTTGTTTTTCTCTTTATTAATTGCAACATAAATGCAAATGACATGCAAATTTAACAAAGAAAATCTATAAACAAACTTATAATATAGTTTTAAAGTGATGAAAATGACTGCAGAAAAAGGTTAACATGATTAATTAATTACCGAATTATTTATTATTTAGAATTTGTAATCAATTTTTTGTTGGAAAAGTTAGCAGAAATAGCTGGTGTGAAAATTGAGGACATATTATCTGTTACAAATGCATTAAATATCGGCTGGGTAGTTGAGAGTCAAGATTTAGGATTTGATAATCAGGAAGAAGAAACTCAAGAAACTGATACTCAAGAAATTGATGAGGAAATATATGAACCTATAGATGAACCTATAGAGGAACCTAAAGATGAACCTAAAGATAATATTACGAATGATTGTATTGATCATGTCGTTGAAAATATAATGAAATGCGGAGATGACGACTGCGAATGTGTTAATTAATAAATCTTAGTTAGTTAGTGTTTGTAAATTTATTTAAAATTTTATTTAAAAACGAAACAAAATAACTATATTAATTTTTATTTAAAAAATCGCGATAAAGCATACAAAATAGCAACACCTGTTGCAAGTTTTATATAGTTTTTAAATTTCATTTCTGTTCATCTATTTCCTTCGCATTTCTGGCGAGTTGATTCAGTACGCTCCATCCGCCATTGGCTTCAATCCATGGTTGAAACTTTGACTTGATTATCTAGAAAATATATATTAATAAAATATAGATTATAAAAGTATTACTTCTTGAGACCACTGATAATAATGTTCAGAGTCCCATAAACTTCTTTCGATTATGATCTTCATATAAGCGAACCCTACTAGTATTCGGGTACACTTCATCTCATCATCGCATAGACAGTTAAAAATCCTATGAAAATAGAATTTTTTCGTTTCGAGGCAATCGCAATTGAGCATATCTTCATAATCAATATGATTTCCTTCTATAATCTTTTCGGTCCGATCGACCAGGAACTGAGGCTTTCCATAATCTTCTTGTTGATAAGTTCGCTTAAAAGATTTTCCATAAAATGAGACATTTCTACAATAATTTAAAATATGATGTTTTATTTATACTAATACCGTATGATTTTGATTGGTTGATAGACTATAAATGTAAAAGAAAGGTTTTGATTTGATACACCATGAAAACTATATTCATATTGCTAATTATTATAACGAGTGTGTGCTCACACAATACAACAATAACAGTGGAGTCTTAATAAATCAATATATGTTTGTCCGAATACCGCCAAGTTGATGGATATTTTATATATCCTCGATAAACCAAAATGGTCAAAGCATCCAGGAAAAAGAATATCTCAAAGATTGGAGAATTTAGAAAACAGTTATGAACTATCATTTGCATATATACAAAATATAAAAATTAAATTGATTGATCATATTGAAGTTTTCAATAACTCTATTGTTGAAAATAAGAAGAATATGAAAATTATTGATAAGAAGCATGATTATTTGTTAAAAAAGATTGAATTATTATTAAGAGAAATTCAAACAATCAAAGGATCAATAGAATATCTGAAAATCAATTCAACGTTACCAATTTCAAACAATAATGCTGCGAATAGTAGTACATCAATATTAGGTTTACCTTTGTTAATTTTACATTATTTTTTTGTTTAAATAAATGTATGTTTTGTTGATTTGTTTAATAATACCCTTGTGAGTTGTTGAGCGTGAGCAGTACCCTTTTGAGCATTACCCATAGGGGGAGAAAATATTTTGTCGGATAAACTCGGGGCAGTACCCTTGCGAGCAATACCCAATA
>CAUHTR010002603.1:0-56362 GCA_959609185.1 Schmidtea polychroa | reverse complement strand
TTTTATATTTTGTATATATTCAAATGATAGTTCATAACTGTTTTCTAAATTCTCCAATCTTTGAGATATTCTTTTTCCTGGATGCTTTGACCATTTTGGTTTGTCGAGAATATATAAATATCCATCAACTTGGCTGTATTCGGACAAACACATATTGATTTATTAAAAGACTCCACTGTTATTGTTGTATTGTGTGAGCACACACTCGTTATAATAATTAGCAATATGAATATAGTTTTCATGGTGTATCAAATCAAAACCTTTCTTTACATTTATAGTCTATCAACCAATCAAAATCATCCGGTATTAGTAATAAATAAAACATCATATTTTAAATATTGTAAAAATGTCTCAATTTATGGAAAATCTTTTAAGAGAACTCGTCAACAGGAATATTATGGAAAGCCTATGTTTCCTGGTCGAACGGACTGAAAAGATCATAGAAGGTAATCACATTGATTATGAAGATGTGATCAATTCTGATTGTCTCGAAACCAAAAATTCTATTTTAATAGAATTTTTAACTGTCTATGCGACGATCAGATGAAGTGGACCCGAATACTAGTAGGGTTCGCTTATATGAAAATAATAATCCAAAGAAGTCTATGGGACTCCGAGCACTATTATCAGTGGTCTCAAGAAGTAATACTTTTATAATTTATATTTTATTAATATTATTTTCTAGATAATCAAGTCAAAGTTTCAACCATGGATTGAAGCCAATGGCGGATGGGGCGTATTCAATCAACTCGCCAGAAATGCGAAGGAAATTGATGATCAGAAAAGAAAATTTAAAAACTATGTAAAACTTGCAACAGGTGTTGCTATTTTGTATATTTTAACCAGATTTTTAAATAAAAATTAATATAGTTATTTTGTTTTATTTTTAAATAAATTTTTAAATAACATTTTAAATAAATTTACAAACACTAATTAACTAAGATTTATTAATTAACACATTCACAGTCGTCATCTCCACATTTCATTATATTTTCAACGACATGATCAATACAATCATTCGTAATATTATCATTAGATTCATCATTAGATTCATCTTTAGATTCATCTTTAGGTTCCTCTATAGGTTCATCTATAGGTTCATAGATTTCCTCATCAATTTCTTGAGTATCGGTTTCTTGAGTTTCTTCCTCATCATCAAATCCTGTATCTTGACTCTCAACTAACCAGCCGATATTTAAGGCGTTTGTAATAGATAATATGTCCTCAATTTTCACACCAGATATTTCTGCTAACTTTTCCAACAAAAGTTGATTAAAAATTCTAAATAATAAATAATTCGGTAATTAATTAATCATGTTAACCTTTTTCTGCAGTCATTTTCATCACTTTAAAACTATATTATAAGTTTGTTTATAGATTTTCTTTGTTAAATTTGCATGTCATTTGCATTTATGTTGCAATTAATAAAGAGAAAAACAAATCTGACTAATACATTTATAAATATAACATTAAAATATTTGTGAAAGTCTAGCAGACATAATTTTTCCAAATAGGAGAATATACATCATTATTATCAACTTTATATCCCTGGATTGCTATTGTTATATACCAATTTTCATTTTCTTTGAAACTGATTTCATCAAAAGCATCATAAAATCTTGCATATCTATTGTTGAACCATGCATGTTGATTACACGATAGATTCGAATCTATCCGTTTAAAAACATCATCAATAGTTTTGACATCAATCATTGAAAGCGTGCCGGATAAGAATTCGAATTTAGTCGGAATTAGCTTGACTGGTGCAACCCAATTTCATATTGATTTCTTCTTTCAAAAAATACATTTTGTAGTTGTGGAACATTTGAACTGGTTGTACCATTTCTTTTGGTTTTTCGGTGCTTGAAATTTTCTTGGTCATCGTGAATAATGAATAAATTTAAATGTTACAGGGTTTTTATACCTTTGACTCATGTCTATCAACAATCAGATTACAGCATGTCTTTGTTTAAAATTGCAGGTCATTTGCATTAATGCTGCATTTATGTTCTATTAATGTTTTATTATTAATGTTTTATTATTATTATTACTATTACTATTATTTCTATTACTATTATTACTATTTCTATTATTATTATTATTATTACTATTATTATTATTATTACTATTTCTATTATTATTACTATTTATATTATTACTATTTAAATATAAAGAAAAAACACAATTCAAACACGAAATACATTTATTGATAACCCAAATCAACAATCCGGGAGTAGTGAAACCTTCTCAGAGTTTTCACTAACTCCCATTCGACATATCGCCGATATCGATCGGCACAACATGAGCATCCGATGATGCACTGGTACTCTGGCTCCATTTGTTTGATGGTTCTGTTTATCTTTATATCCCACAGGAACTGGTGAAATACCTCCATTATTCTAATTTGAGTTGTGTAGAAAATGAGGTCCGGAATTATTTCTGCTTCTCTATCCTTGATAATTTCAATAATTTGCGGATAATAATATTTTATCCTATCGATCATAACTTTTAAATATTTTTCTAAAATAATAAATAGTAAATCATGTGAAAATAAAATTTTTAAATTTACCGGAATCGTCAATATCCTTCATGAGGGTTGCAGAGCTTGGTAATTTGTACATGATATTGAAAAATGAATTCTAAACAAAAACCGTTTGTTTAAATCAATCAATAACCAATAAGAAATTAACCAATTAGAAATCGACAATGAATTATCTCATTTCGAACATTGTCAACAAATTCTCTATACTCCAAATTTCTCAACCCCAACATGACAACCTTTCCACTAGCAAACACATTGACACATATAGGGTTATATTTTAATAGTCTTAGTGCCGGAAACAATTCCGGTTCAAACATACAATCACATTTTTTCGACATGTTATATAGATTGATACTATGTCCCATATCCATAGTAACGGTAATTGATTGGATTATAATATTATTTATTCGATATTGTAATTTTATTAATATCCAAAGGTTTTCTTACATCCCATGATTCCACATTTACCAGTCTTGAAAAATATTATCGGATATTTCCCGCTTCTATCGATAATTTGCTGGGGTTTCCCTGGTGGGAACCTCATATTCGATACATCAAAATTTCCTCGATAATTTATATTTGCTAACATTATTAAATCATTTATGAAAATTAGTCTTTATATACAAATTGAGCATGAGTTCATTAAATCATCGAATATAAACAAATACACATATATAAAATTTTTGAAATGGAATTAAGAAATGATGCAGTATACCAAATCGTTGGTCCGAGTGGTAGTGGAAAAAACATTATTTGTTTGTAAATTACTAAAATCAAATTATTCAAATCAAAATTCAACAGGATTTATTGGCATAGGGGTGCTGATGAAGAACATGGATTAACTCAATCAAGTTTCTGTAAATTAAAAAAACATGAAATAGTAAAGGGATTCGATAAAAACTGGTCCAGCCGATTAAAGAAAGGCGAAGTCATTATTATCGATGATTTGTATCAAGAAGCTAATAAAGAAAAAAGATTTTAATAATTTATTTACAAAGATCAGCAGACATGTCGGTGTAAACAGTTATTTTCATAACACAAAATCTATTTCATCAAGGTGGGGCACATCGAACACGTAATTTAAATGTACAATATTTAGTTATTTTCAAGAATCCTAGAGATGCAACAGTGATTGATTTTCTTGCACGTCAAGCATACCCTAATAATCGTAATTTTCTTATCAGTGCATTTCAAGATGCTACAAAAATACCTCATGGATATATATTTCTTGATTTCACACAACAATGTCCCGATGATTTACGTGTAAAAACAGATATTTTCAACCCAAAAGGTGCCATGGTTTATAAACAAAGTTGAAAACCTCTATGAATAATAATGTTTCTAAAAGCAAGGGTGAAAAATATTAAGAAATTAAGAAAAGGTATTAGAAAGACTATTAAAGTTCCAAAAGTTCCACCAACAACTAGTTATACACCGTCTAAAAAACTTGTAACTGAAAATTTCTCTGCAATGAATCTTATTTCGAAAATCCTAAACCTAAACGTAAAACCCGTAAAACCCGTAAAACCCGTAAAACCGGTAAAAAAGTAGTTAAAAATCATCGCAGTTTTCCATTTTTTAATGCATTGTTAAAGGCCCCGAGTATGAAAAGAATGAATATATTGCAATCATTCCCAAATTTTGTTGTCGATGATTTACTCAATATTATACTTAAAGTAGTCAAAGGCAAAATTAAAATCAGTAAATCAAAAAAGCATTTATTGAGCAAACATAGGAAACCATTGTTATCTTTAGTAAATAATAAAATCGTAAGCAAATGAGAAAAATTATATATAAACAACAAGGTGGATTTATTGGTGCATTAATACCTCTGGCATTATCATTATTAGGTGGAGTTGTAGGAAATCAATCATAAACAATGGGTGCTAATCCTTCATTGCCCGACATTAATTAATTTTAAATCTTCTTGTTGTAATGGAGAAGATTTGGACGAACCCAGAAGACGAAGCCGGTTTCGGTGGAGTGGCAAAATTAAACAAAAGAGTTCCGAATTCGAAAAAAGAAACCCAGAAGTGGTTATCAGATCAGCTTGCGTACAGTTTGAACAAACCAATGCGGAAAAGATTTCCAACAAGAGCGTATAAAACATTTGGTATTGTTGATTTATGCAAATGGATTTGATGGAGATGATACCTTATTCGAAATTAACAATGGGAATAAATATATTTTAACATGTATTAATGTATACAGCAGGTTTGCACGAGCAATACCAGTCAAGGCAAAGTCCGCAGAAGAAATGTCCAAGGCAATTAATATTTTATTTAAAGACGGACATCCTAATAACTTGCAAACAGATTTAGGTATTATTATATTATTATTATTATTATTATTATTATTATTATTATTATTATTATTATTATTATTATTTTAGGTAAAGAATTCTACAATAGTAAAGTTAAGCAAATCCTCGATAAACTGAAAATAAATCACTACTCGGTACATTCTCAATACAAGCTGCCCATGTTGAAAGATTTAATCGAACATTGAGAGATCGATTAAAGAAATTGTTCGTGCATCAAGGTAATAAAAAATGGGTAAATGCTTTACCGAAAATAATAACAAGTTATAATCATTCATCACATCGAGGACTGAATGGATTGAGACCGGTTGATATTACATCAAAAACATCATTGACTTCTAAGAAATCTGTAAAAATTGCAAAACCTAAATATAAAGTCGGTGACCATGTTAGAATTAGTAAAATTAGTGCATCACCATTTATTAAAATTTTGATACAAATTGGAGTGATGAAGTCTTTGTAATTTCAAAAATAAATACTAAACAGCATCCTGTAATGTATGTCATCAAAGACAATGATAATAATATTGTACAGGGGAAATTTTATGAGCAGGAATTACAAGTCATTCCTCCCCCAAAAGTATTTAGAATTCAAAAAATATTGAAAACTAAAAGGTCGGTAAGGATAAACAATACTATGTCAAATGGCATGGTTATCAAAACCCGTCATGGATATCAGCAAAAGACCTAGTAAAGTGAATTTTTATACTATTTTGCCGAGCAATAGTTGTCCATTAATTCATCCAGACAATCAAGCAAGCAAATTCATCATCGAACTCCAAAACCCCATCTATTTGGATAATGACTGGGAAGTTGCTCTGTTGGATTTTACATTTGTATACAATTTATTCCCCGATCTATAGCAAATCAGTTATTGAATATAATAAGAAAGTAGCAGTAACGGAATATATTAGTGTTCTTATTGATAAAGATAGTTATAACTTGACGAGTTCATCAAAATCAAGGAAACCTATAATTTATGATGATGGTCAATATTTATACATGAATTGCTTGAATAAGCCATTCGAAATTATATTTTCTACAGTGGCTGATGCTAAACGTCTTGGATTTACTGATTTACGTAATGTATTTAATGATACAGTCAAAATAAATCTCTCTACACTTCCAAAATCTAATAATTTAGTGGAATTCAAATTTAAGCTGTCATACATTGAAATAACAGAGCATGCATATACTTTTAAAGATAATTTATATATTACAGACCTCGAACAATTACAAACTTATTTAGGTGACAATTGTAGCGATATTTTAACAGTTTTTGAGCTTCAAAAAGATAAAGTATTTAGATTTAGTATAAATTCTAATCTTAGTCAAGTTAAATTTGACTCAAATTTGGCAAAAACATTAGGATTGACTAAACCAGTATGTACACAAAATGAACAAATTTGTGAAGGAACAAACAAACCGAAAATCCTTAAACATCATCAGCAAATGTTCATTTACAGTAATATCGTGGAACCAGTTATTGTTGGCGATTCTAGTGTTCCTTTAATGAAATCTATATGGATTGAAAACATGATCAAGATGAAGTTGTACAAATCAATGTAGAAAATCCCATGTATCTACCTGTTTCAACATCTTGTATAAACAATATAGAAATAAATATAAGAGATGATTCTGGTCAATTAATCGAATTCCCAAAAGGCTCAAAAACTCATTTGACATTACATTTTCGTAAAATAAATGGCTAATTCTGATATTATTAGTATGTATAGTGGTAGCCAATCTGGTGGTGAATTACCATATTTTATTGGTAAACAGTACGGATCAGGATGGTTGAGAACAATTGGTAGATTTGCCCTGCCTATTCTTAAACGTATTGGTAGTTTTGGTATGAAAACTGCAAAAGATGTTATTATGAATGAACAGAAAATATTACCATCTCTAAAAACAAATGCTTTAGCAGAATTAGGGAAAGTTTTACCCGGGGTTGCAGGTATGTTTCAAAAGAAAAACCTCCAGCTCCAGCTCCAGCTCATGCTCCAAAACGTAAAAGACATGGAATATCACGTATAAACAAACGAATGAAAGGACATGGAACTATATTTGCAAAATGATTTGTGGTAAATCCGAATTATGTATATTTGATAGACCGTCGCCCCAGGCTGTAATAGAATTTGGGGCATTTGAGGAAGTTTTTCCTATGAATTCAATTACCGATAGTAGAAATGATATCGAGTTTTATATTAATGGTTCGCAAACCGAATATTTAGATTTGAATGATACTTTATTGACTGTTCAGATTAAGGTTGTAGATAAAGATAGAAAAGTTTTGGATGCCAATGCAGATGTAATACCGAACAATTTCCTGTTTCATACTCTTTTTAAAGATGCAGTGTTGGGATTTAATAATATTAAGATTGAGGGCGGAAATAATACATTCATTCACAAGGCATTAATAGAAACTATTTTAAATTACAATTCCGATACTAAAAATACATGTCTTACTCCTATGGGCTATGGTAGTGATGATGAAAGGAAAAAGTGGGTAAAAGCTCAAAGGTTTTCACCATGTGCTCATCATTACAACTTGATTTTATGGATCAACCGAAATATTTACTACCGGGAGTTAATGTACATATTAGACTGAAAAGGTCTGATTCTGCATTATCTCTTACTAGTGCAACTACTACACCAATATGTCAATTAGTTGATGCAAAATTATTGGTGAGAAGAGTACGAGTAGACCCCTCAGTATTAGCAGGTCATCAATTAGGTCTTAATTCAAAACATGCAATTTATCCATTAAAACAAAGGAAATTGTACAATTTGCTATTGCTAAAGGTGCTTCATCATTCTATAAAGAACAAATATTTGGTGACAGAAGAATGCCTAATTTTATTCTGATAACATTTCAAAGTGAAGCACAATATAATGGATCATATACTGCGTCCAGCTCAATTTTCAAAAACTTTGGTGTTACATCATTGACTTTGTCGAAAAATACTGATTATAGAGAAACATATATTCAAGATTTCGAGAATGACAATTACTGTGCGACATATATGCAGAGTATTGTTAGAAATCTGGGTTATTTAGATAAAAATTTGAATTGCGGAATAACTCTAGAAGATTTTAAAAGCAAATACCCATTTTTTACATTTGTTTTAGCCCCTGATTTTGATTAAATCAAAGTCAATTACCTCAAAATGGAAATTTACGACTGGATATAAAGTTTGCAAAAGCTATTACTGAACCAGTACATGTTATAATATATGGAGTATTTGAAAATGAAGTTCAAATTACTGCAAATAGAACTGTGTTGGTATAAATGTATATTGAAAACACAAAAAGTTGTCATGGAGTAAGTTGTTTTTTTATACTCTGGATTTATTTAAATAGTTCTGTTTCAGGTCAATAAAATCGGAAAACAGATATTGGGAAATGAATTTGTTGGAGTTTTTCCTCTTGATAAAATTCCATATTTGAGCAATAATCAAGCAATAATCGTCAATACTCAATCGTCTCATCTTGGTGGAGAACATTGGATAGCTATATATATGAAACCTGGTAATATATTCGTGTTCGATCCTATGGGTTTTTATTACCCGGCTTTGTTGATATCAAACTACAAACAATGGGAAAACCTATTGTGTATAATAAAACTATGTTTCAAATCCTTTGACCCAAACATGTGGTCAACATTGTTTAGCTTGGTTATTGTACAAAAAATTTGATGTTTAAAGAAAAATGTTTAATAAAATTTGATGTTTAATAAATGTTTCCTTTGTTGTTGTGATTGTTATTATTAATATTATTATTATTATTATTAATATTATTATTATTATTATTATTATTATTATTATTATTATTATTATTATTATTATTATTAATATTATTAATATTATTATTATTGTGAAAAATATTATTATTTTTAATTAATTTTATTATTATTCAAATAAATATTATTATTTGTAACATAAAGACTGCCTTTGCCTGAGGCATGCACAGTGCAAGTTAACAAAGGCATGACTAACAAAGGCAGTCACATGTAAGACGAGTGATTTACATTACATACATGCATGCGTGTGATTGGTTGAGAGAGTAAAATATTCAGTGTATATGTGTGTGTCTATATTCTCATTGGCTGGGACAGGAAAATATTCATTCTCTTTATAAACATTGACAAATCTAAAATTTGTCACAATTATTCTAAATTTTTCAAATTCCAATTTTAAAAATCTAAATAGAAATAAAATGGCCAACAATAATATATTAAGAACACTATTAACGACAATGGGTAATTTATTTTATTTTATTTTATTATATTTTATTTTATTTTATTATTTTAGAACCATTCGATTGGTATCAAGTAACTCAAGACGACTCAATTTTAAATGTTGAAAATATCTTCAGTAATTTTATCATTTTAATTTTTATTAAATTAATTTTATATATTTTAGATCCAATTGTTATTAGTGATGATGAAGATATTATATTTATAGGCGAAACTACTGCCCCGGTTATTGATGTTGGGCAAAACCAGGTTTTCAATGAAAAAAGTAAATTTATTTTAGTATTTTATTTTTAAACAATTTTTTTTTAGTATTTAATGTTGATATTGACGAAACAGAAAATGCAATCAATTGTGATGAAACAGAAAATGCCCACAATTGTGAGGATGTTCAAAGTGATGATGAAGATATTATATTTATAGGCGAAACTATTGCCCCGGTTATTGATGTTGGGCAAAACCAGGTTTTCAATGAAAAAAGTAAATTTATTTTAGTATTTTATTTTTAAACAATTTTTTTTTTTAGTATTTAATGTTGATATTGACGAAACAGAAAATGCAATCAATTGTGATGAAACAGAAAATGCCCTCAATTGTGATGAAACAGAAAATGCCCTCAATTGTGAGGATGTTCAACAAAATGCTGTCAATTTCGATGTTCAACAAAATGCCCTCAATTGTGAGGAGGATGTCCTCTCTGAAGAGGAATCGGATTCCGACATGGAATCTGAATGTAAGTCTTATTTATTTTTATATATATTTTTTATATATTTCTTTAAAATTTTATAAGAACTTTTTAAATATTTTTATATTAATTTCTTAAAAACTTTTGTAATTAACTTATGATTATACGAAGAAAATGATTTATGACCAAAATGATTTATGACCAAAATTATGATGAAAAAGATTTATGACCAAAATTATGATGAAAAATGATTTATGAAGAAATGACGAAAATTATGAATTTATGATTTATGAAGAAAATGACGAAAATTATGAATTTATGAAGAAAATGACGAAAATTATGATTTATGAAGAAAATGACGAAAATTATGATTTATGACGAAAATTACGAATTTATGATTTATGAAGAAAATTACGAATTTATGATTTATGATGAATTTATGATTTATGACAAATATAAGAATTTATGATGAAAAAGATTTATGATGAAAATTATGTTGAAAATAATGAAATTATGACGAAAATTATGAATTTATGATTATATGATGATTATATGTTGAAAATTAATAGAAAATTATGATGAAAATGATTTATGATGAAAATTAGGAATTTATGAAGTAAATACTACGTTTCTGAAATTAATATAAAAATATTTAAAAAGTGCTTATAAAACTATAGTTATAAAATAATTCTTGCAATGTGCATCTACAGTAGTTAAAATATTAATAATAATAATAATAATAATAATAATAATAATAATAATAATAATAATAATAATAATAATAATAATAATAATAATAATAATAATAATAAAAACATGATATATAGCTCATTCGAAAGGTCTTGGATTGAGCTTTAAAATGAGCTATCGATTATTAATTTTCGTTGGCGGGAACTTTGAAAAAAAATTAAAAATAAAATAATAATATTTTTAAAATAATAATAAAAATAATAATATTTTTTAAAAATAATAATATGACCTTGATGACTCATCGCGATGACTCATATGACCTTGTGAATGACCTTGGATGAGTCATGCTACCTTGAAAATGACCTTGATGAGTCATAGGATGACTCAGATGACCTTGAAAATGACCTTGAAAATTTTTGATGAGTCATGGTATGAGTCATATGACCTTGAAAATGACCTTGATGAGTCATAGGGTGAGTCATGGTCTTTGTTTAAATGACCTTGAGAATTTTGATGAGTCATACTATGAGTCATATGACCTTGAAAATGACCTTGATGAGTCATAGGATGAGTCATGGCCTTTGTTTCAATGACCTTGATGAGTCATATGTCTTTGTTTAAAATTTGACCTTGAAAAAAAAATTTTTTTTATCCCCCCCCGGGGGGGGGGTGTGCCAGAGGTGACATGTGCCAGTGGTGACACATCCTACTACTAGCGAAGTTCCAGTTGATTGAATAAAGCAATAAAGAATTTGCGAACGCTTGTGAAGTTTCATGAAAAGCCTAAGATAAAATTTAAATGAAATTAAAGAAAATTAAAAATAATCTTACCAGAAAAGATAATTACGAATTGAGCAATCTACCCTATAGATTATTTCGAAAGAAAGGTCCAGATATTATAATAAGTTGTAATTGTAATCAAAATTGAATACAGTGTTTTGTGTTAGGTTTTAGTTATTCGATTGCAATAATAAAGGACACGAGGAGTCAGAAACTAACCGATTAGTTAAATAATAACCCAACAAAAGAATGATGTGTTTCTGTGAATATTTGTGTTTTAAATGTGTTAAAAAATTGAAAATGCAAAATGTAGTGCATATGATATGTTTTCCATTTAAATAATTTGAAATATTAAATTATTATAATAAATTATTATAATATAATTTTAAAAATTATTATATTATTGAAAAATTATTATAGAAAAATGCTTGTTTAAATTTAAAATTTTAAAATGTTTAATTTTGAAAATGAGTATTAAAAACTAAAATTTATTTTAAAAAATATTAAATTTTATTTTATGATTTTTTAATATTTTTGTAATTTGCTTGAATAGTAAAATTTAAAAAATATAGTTTTCTTTCCAATTTTATTATGACAATGAACTTGTCGAAATATATCGTATAAGTGATGTTTGAATGGCGTTTGTTAATATTTATATCTAATTATTTTGAATCTTATTATTATTATTATTATTATTATTATTATTATTATTATTATTATTATTATTATTATTATTATTATTATTATTATTATTATTATTATTATTATTATTATTATTATTATCATTAAATTAGTATAAAGTGATGATTTCTTGGTAGCAGCATTAACTGTTTAATAATATTATTATTTTCGGTAGCGTAGCTATCTAATTTCATTGAAAATATATACTTCTTAAAAAATATAATGTCATACTATTGTAGTTCATTCCATACTTACGCGAATTGATCAACTATAAAGTTACCTACGATATGAAAGTCTACCATGTGCTCAGTTGGTCAACTGATGAAAGTCAACCCGAAAATCTCATTCATATGTTGAGATCTCAAGCTACATAAACAATTTTTAATGAAAGTTAAAATCATATAATTTTTGAAAATCGATATGCGGTGAAAATCGTAACATAAATCTGTACATTTGCACCAATATACATTTAGAAATCTACAAGACGCGCGGCGCTAATTGCATAATTAATCATCTTTCATTTAGTCAATGCGGCACTGTGAAACCAAATTGAAATTAACTTTGAAATCTATATTTATTTGTAGAAATTATCGATTGGCAATGCTTTCAAATATTTTCCAATATTTTTAGAAGCATTAAAGGAAGAACAAAAGGATATGAAAAATATTATTTATATTAATTTTAAAATATTTTCACCATAAATCATTATATATATAAATAAATTGACATTGTATTTATTAAAAACCTTGACTATAAATCAGTAAATATATCGATGATTTTTGATATTCACGAATTTTTGACACTGCTTTTTTAATTGATTTTGATCCAAAAAATCAAAATCATTTGAAAAAGACAGTGCCGAAAATTCTTTAAGTTCTTTCAGGATATTGAAGTCGAGTATGTCACTGATGAATGGTTTATTCAAATAAAAATATTTCTTTTTGTGTTATCTCCGTAGATCTTTTTGGGGTAGAATTCATTCTTTCAATGTCCTTACTTTGATATTCATTTCTGTGTATGATTTTATTGAAGTTTATTTGCTCTTTATAGTTTTCATTTTCTTCAGTACATCGATTGAATATCCTAATTCAAACATGAGAAACAATAATTATTATGCCCATCGAACCACAAGCTATCAACAAAAGATCAACAATCCAGGAAGAACAATTGCAGCAATTGAAGCTAATGATGAGACGATGCCACTTGAGTATTCAGATGATGCAGAAGACAAATATGAGGATATTCAGCACCCAAAAGTACATGCTTCGATACGGGAGGCAATGATCGGAGCAATATACTAGGTAATTTTGATATTGATGTAAATATTGGTCATAATAATTTTAATAATGTAAATAATCCTTATATATATAATAATGTAGAACCTTTATGTAATAAAATTTTTAATTTTAAAAGGTTTCCTTTAAATAATTTGAAATGGTATAGTTATTTTAATGCTGATCGATCTTTAATAAATAATAATAATAATCCTAAGAATCAAGAAGAGTATAATGAAATTAAGGAAGCAGAATATAATAATAAAATAGTAAATGAAAAAGTTTATAAATTTATTAAAAAGGCAGAAGATAAATTGGAGAGAAACGAATATATCAGAGGAGCAAAATATTTTCACTAAAGATGAATGGAAACGACCGAAACTGAGTTATGACAAAATGCAAGGTAGATCGAGCGCAACTCTTGAAATTCAGGGCTATAGAATGGAATGCTTACTAGATACAGGAGCAAGAGTAAATGTAATGGCAGAAGCAGTTGTGGACAAATTAGTGAATGTGAAAATCATAAAAACAGATGAGATGTTAAGATGTGCAAATGATAGTAAATTAGAGACAATCGGAAAAATATATATTGATGTTAGAATTGGTAATATGGAAAGAAAAATAACATTTATAATAGTTAAAAATATTGTTCCAGATATAATAGGCGGGGTGGAATTGCAGAGAGAGTTTGGAATTGAATTAAACTACATCAAGCAAAATGAAGAAGGATATAGTGAATTTGTGTGTGAAATAGAAGCTAGATTTGGGGAAAAGATTACAGATAACGAGAGATGTCGAAAAGCAATAGAAATTCTAAGATTAAACGAAAATAAAAGACTATTAGAGATTGTTAAAAACAATAAAAGTGTTTTTATGGCTAATAACTGGGATATCGGATGTACTGATTTAATTGCACATAAAATCATCACAAAAGAAGGGCCAATTATGATAAAACCCAGAAGACAACCCATCAATTTAGAGGAGAAAATAAATGCTGCTATAAAAAATTTAGAAAATAATGATATCATAAGAAGATGTAATTCACCTTGGAATACGCCGTTAGTATGCGTGTGGAAAAAAGACAAAAAAAAGATATCAGACTTTGTTTAGATTTTAGACAGCTTAATAAGATTACTGAAAGACAAGCTTTTCCTATGCCGAATGTAGAAGAAATTCTAGATACATTACATGGATCTAAGTACTTTAGTTCTATAGACCTTGGGAACGCTTATTATCAAGTGAAATTGGACATAGAATCGCAAGAAAAGACAGCATTTTCTACTAAAGAAGGGCAATTTTGTTTTAATAGAATGCCTTTTGGCATTGCGGCGGCACCGGGTACATTCCAAGAATTAATGACAAAAATATTGAAAGATCTATGGAAAGAAGGAGTTATGGTGTATTTAGACGATATTTTAATTTTTACAATTCTCGTATTTCCAGATTTCAAGAAAGAATTCATATTAGATACAGACGCAAGCTTTGATACAATTGGAGCTGTATTATCACAAAGAGATGAAATGGGGCATGAACACGTTATTGCATATGGATCCCATGCAATGAGTAGCGATGAAAGAGGATATTGTATAACACGAAAAGATCTTTTGGCTATATATTATTTCTGTCGCCATTTCAACCATTATTTATACGGTAAACGGTTTGTTTTGCGCACTGATCATAAAGCAATAACTTTTATGTTAACGACAAAGAAGCCTATAACAGCACAGTTCCAAACGTGGATAAATTACTTGAGCAGTTTAGAAATAAAAATGGAGTTCAGAAAAGGTACGGCGCATACGAATGCAGATATGCTGTCTAGAAATACATGCGGCAAATGTGTACAATGTTTGATGGACCATGATAACCCCAAATCAGGGCGATTAAAAACTAGATTGTTAACATTGATGACAGAAAATAATGGAAATGAATGGCAAAGAGATAATGCAGAAATACAAAATATAAAAGATCAAATAAATGAAAGGAAAAATAATAAATATATATTAAAAGAAAATATTATCTATACCAATCAAAACAAAATATGGATACCAGAAACAAAAAGACGAGAAATGATTAAGGAAACACATTTATTATTATGCCACGCAGGAGTAGAAAAAGTTATGAAATATATTAGGAACAATTTTGATATGGAAGATTTGCAAAATGAAGTAAAAGAGACTATTTTAATATGTGAAGCATGCCAGGAAAACAAAGTTTTAACTACAAAGTCAAAAGAAAAAACCCAAGTAATTCAAGCTTCAGAACCTATGGAGAAAATATACATAGATATTTGCGGTCCATTAAGAGAAACCTTCAGAGGAGAAAAATATATTTGTGCAATAATCGATCATTACAGTAAATACATATCTCTAACTCCTATTAGAAAGCAAGATGAAAATACAATAAAGGCAATTTTGTTAAATAATTGGATATTGAAATTTGGAGCCCCTAAGGAACTACATGTTGATTGTGGAAAGAATTTCGAAGCAAATAGTATTAAAGAACTAGCAAAGTCAGCAGGAATTGAGTTGATATTTTCGAGTCCGTATCATCATAATACTAATGGTGTAATTGAAAGACAATTTCGTACTATAAGAGACTATATTAACGCGTCACTCAGAGAAGGAGTTAAAAAAAGCTTGGCAGAATTAATACCTGATATAGAATACGTTTTAAATGCGACAGCTCAAAAAACTACTGGAGTGAGTCCAGCAGAATTATATTTGGAAGAAAGATTAATAGATCGCAATGGCATAGTAATAATGAAGTGGATAGAAATGAAATCATGCGGAAATTAGAGGCTAAAAGACAGCAAACGAAAGAAATTGGCACAACTAGGAACTTAGAAGTGGGGGACAAAGTATTGGTGAAACAAGAAATTAGAAACAAAGATCACGAGAGATATGAAGGACCATACACAGTAGGGTGGAGTGAAAAGTGAGAAAAAAATCATTTTGAGAGTTTTTACTTGGAATAGCAATGAAAAGACGTGGAGTGTTGTCATCTAAAAGATTTTAAAAGTTCAACTTAATAAGTTGATATCTTAGGCTCCCCCACGAGCGATGAAAATGACAATATTTGGACATTTTTTACCGAAAATGTTTAATTATAATATACTGAAAAATAGTTATACAATTTGCTTCTATATTATCAGAAACATTTTTAGGCAGTTTTGGCACAGTGTTAACATATATTGTCTCAATAAAAACACACACATTCAAATGAGTCGATATGACTGTCACATATTGAAGTCCCGTTTTGTGTCGAAAACGGGCATTTTTGCCCTAGACTCCAGTCTTGTACGGATAAAACTGTCTCGTCGTTTCTCACCACACACAGACTGAGATGCCTCAGTCACCACCTTGATGCACCTCTCCACAGCCTGCGTGTGGCATGGATATTTGTTGAATTTGACCACAGGCGTAGTTGGTTCACGTATGAACTGTCGGAGGTCATCGTCACTGATACTCATTGTGACTGGTGGCTCGTTCACACTCACTGTCGACCAGTCAATCATTTCGGTGTAGTCTGTGCAGTCAAAGTTAATCGACGGCACTGTGAACTTCCGAATGCCCTTCCTCTTCGGCTGGTCTCGTGCCTTCAGAATTCTAAGGAGGGCTAGTTCACGAATGCTTGGTCGTTCGTCGGTCATCATGGACAGCAACAGATTTTCTGGGTGAGCGAAGTAGCTGTTGCGCTGGATGACGGGGTCCACGATGGCCTTCAGTTCGTCCGTCAGGTACCGCGAGTTCTGGATCATCAAGAACACGCGTCTCGCTCCATCCTTGCACGATGGATTTTGTTTGATGTGGAACCATGTCACAACAGACATGCGAACGATGAATGTGACAATGTCGACCAAAGTGTCAGACGGATTTTCGCATCCAACGTACAATCGCAGCAGGCGATTAGCTGTGGTCAGCCATCGTGAGTGATTGAGAGCGCCTGGATTTCTCAGTGACAGATCTCTCGAACACTCACCACTCGAAACCGCTTGAGCGATTTCGTACAAATATCGCTGATCTGTACTCAAGTTGCGAGGATCAACGTGTGGTAGGTCAGTCTCGACCGGTTGGTATTCGATGACAGGCAACTCTTCGCACTTGTTTAACGCCTTGCCAAATGTTC
The DNA here is from genome assembly GCA_959609185.1 of Schmidtea polychroa. Classification (NCBI taxonomy): domain Eukaryota; kingdom Metazoa; phylum Platyhelminthes; order Tricladida; family Dugesiidae; genus Schmidtea; species Schmidtea polychroa. The sequence continues at coordinate 39,011 of CAUHTR010002603.1, read as the reverse complement.
CTGCGAATCCATGCGGTCCCATCAAGAGACTGAAACAGATGTTGAAGTGGCAACTCGTTGGTATGGAGTAAGCACACCAGCCATTGCAAGGGGCGTTTCAGTTTGAGTTCAAGCAGGCGTATCACGCCACCTGTTCGGCCGGTATTCATGGCTGTTCCATCACAACCGACGACGGTGAGCTCCTTGAGGTCCGTCTTGTAAACTAGTTCGGTTGTCATTGCTTTAATGATGCTCTTGCTGGTGCTACCCTCTGGCGTTACATGGCTATAGTACGTCAATCCTGGCTCTCGGACCATAACGATATGTTCCTCGGTTATTTCTTTACGATGATATTTTCCGGTGTCAGCTTTAACGTTAAATAAAGTATTGTCTTTGCGACCATCGAAATATAACCCAGGGAGGCTTGCATCAGACTCAACTTGCTGAAGTTTTCATGTAGTTTCTCTTGATCGCCGCACCTTGCTTCGGTCGATGACCTTTGATGAGTCATCATCTGTCACAATGCCGAAATCGTGCAGTACTGCGGTCGTGATTGAGACTGCTGCGCGATCGGACAATCCATGTCTGTCGCAAGCCATTGCCACGGCTGGCAGCTTCACTCTCATCTGTGTCGTCATCTGTGTCTTTGGTGTTTTTGGCGCGGGAGGCAGGGTAATGTCACCTTGGTAGTCTCCATCATCATCGGTGTCATCTGCGTCATCGTCATTAATCAATATATCAGCGACGTTTGTCATTTCTTTGTTACGTACCCTGAGTGATTCGCTTTCGGTGGCTTTGCGCTTCTTTTGCTTGCGTAGTCTTCTTGTCTCTGTCACATCTTCTTATCCTATCATCATTTTTCTGTCACCTCTCTGATCCATTAAAAATGGTATCCCCTTGGCTGGAACTTTCCGTGATTTGTCACAAGTACATTTGTATGTGTCAGGACACTTGCAGCTACAAATGTCAAACAAATGGTCTGCCTCCCTTCGAAATGTGTCAATCCGGCCGATGTAGCTGTCGTTGTCCTTTCTACTTTTGACGGTTTGAGAAGATTCGTGAATTTGATGTGGTACACCTTCAGTAACTGGACGGCTCGTTTGTATGACACAGTTGGTACCAGTGCTGTACTCCAAATGTTGATGACATCAACGATTACGATATCGGCGACATCAGCGAATGAGGACTTATACATCTTTTTTCTTTGTGAGTGTATCTGCGGTTTGGAGATAGAACTTCATAACATCTCTGTATGTAGGAAGAACATTGGCAGAAAGTTCGAGTGGAGCTACGAATACCAGACAAACCGGTAGGGCAGTTGCCTGCCTCGTGCTTTGAGACATATCTGAAATTACTCTATCTGAACTATTACTCTACAATTATTTTATCAATAATATGGCTTCATAAATGTAATAGTCAGTTTATTTACAAATCCACAATCTAAATACCATGTAAACTACATATGAGAGATTCTATTCAGTGAATAGTATTCAGTCTTATTTCATAATTACTGTCATGTGCTATTTTAACCAACAACATTATTATAATATCTCATAAACTAATGTTCTAAGTGTAGTGAACACAGCGGATGCTCCAACACAGTCCACACGGATGCAGTGAGCGGATACACTACTCTGTCTGGCAAATGAAAAAAATACATTACATAGCCTAAAAACAACACTGTTGCACAACTTCCGCTTCAGGTAAATGACGTCATAGAATATGTAAATCGACAAGTAAGTAACTGACAAATTAGGATTGTTCAAAATCAAGTTAAACGTAATGTATGCACTGGAAGCCCTGGTTGGTATACGCTATACACTGTATAGTAAACACTATACAGTTATGCCTCTTGTCGTCAATCGCGTGCTCTAAAAATCAACTCGACATACCTTATTTAGATTGCATTTGGGGAGCCTAAAAATATTTTTATAATTTATTATATTTTGCACATGTTTGTAACTGGTATTGGTACGTCTTTTCTACACTATGCTGAATTGATTGTGAACAAGTATTTTTTTCACTCCACCCTAATACACAGTAATAAAACGAAATCATGAAAGAAGTTACTTATTAACAGACGAAAACGGGAGAAAAATAACGAGGAATATAGAAAAGTTAAAGCATTTTAAAGAAGGGGGATGTAAGGAGTTAGTAAATCTCTATATAAAATTATTATGGTTAAATGGTAGAAGTGAGATCAGTTAGTAGAAATAATTATTTCTGTTAAATTTTTATATTTAAATTCTATATTAAATTATATTAAATTAAATCAATTAAATGTATGACCGGTAATTACATTAATATTAATAATTATCACGCCTCGGTGTTTAAATACTCTAGTAAACGGCACAATTTTGAAGTTGTTATAAAGATAAATGCTTGAAGAAGACTTGAATTTAATTGCGTCTAACAATAATAATGAAATTTTTCAGTGCCACAAAAGAGAATAGGGACGCGCAATCATCAGGTATTTCCTATTAAAAACAATAAAATATCATTTAGTAATAACGATGACAAACGATTATGGGTGGGTCAAATAACAGTCTTGTATTTGGAAATTTTTTAGAGTCCTATGGTATGAAATATGATGACGGTGAAATGACCCAAATATCAACACCAGCTGAATGGTCGAAGATTTTTATTATGGTTTTAGATTTTTATTTAATAAATCTTGGAAAAAAAATCTTTTAACGTCTTGATTTTAATGTGGTATCAAATACATGTTTTATTGTATTCGATTCTAATAATAATATTTATTTGTATAATAATTTATTGTTTTTAATTATATTAATTTGGCTCCTTCAATGATATATATCTATTTATTAGGTTAAGAATATATCTGCGCGTGCGGTTATATAAATTTTAAGCTGAACGTTCATAAAACCCTTCAAAGTGACCCTTGCAATAGCCTTTCAATACCTTGGATCATCACAATAAACATTCGGATACCCTGAGAAAACTATTGAACTATCCTTTATTTATTGTCCATTACATATATACACACATAACGCCAGTTTTTTTACCCCAAAAGATTTGCTTGTAATGTTTATCATATATATATATATATATTTTCTTTATTTGACCCACTTTGAGGTAGACTATTTACTGAAACTATATAGTGTGTGTGTGTTTGACCTACTTTGAGTTAGTGGGCCCTTACTTTTAAAGTCGATTTAACCTACATAATTTCAGTTGATTTTAATAAAAATTCTGAGAAATTTTGTGAAAAAACATTGAAAATTTTAAAAAATTCATAAATTTTGAGTTGACCTAAATAAAAATACCAGGCATTTTAGGGGACTCTCAACAGGGGGCTATGTGAGTTTGCGGCCCCTATTCATCTACTATTGAGATATCAAGATTTCATTGTATTCGCCATGGATTTCATGAGAATAAATCTAAATAAATCCACAGCCGAATAAATTCATAAAATTATTTATATTATTTCAAATTTTGAACTAATTTTAGCTTTTCAAAATGTATTTTATTTTAAGAGAATCATGTTAAACAATCAAAGTTCACTTTTGGTTTCCATTAAAATAGAACTTAAAACAGATAGTTCTATAGAACATTAAAAATACCAAAACAATTTAATATTAATTTCTGTAAATTGTTTATTTCCGTGTACCACGAAATCTCTAAAAGAATTTAAAATGGTGCTTCCTATTGAACAGCAAATTCTAAGTCGTATTATTCAATTATGAATCAGTACAAAAATAATTTATTGTTTGAATGAGTGATCTGTGATTACGTCATAAAATTCGGAGTATTCCATAAGAAATAAAATGAATTTAAGAATGTTTTGAAATTCAATAGCGGCATTGACGTTGATATTTATTTTTAAATCTTACATTTTTAAACTTAGAAAGATATTTTTAAAACCTAATATTATAATATTCATTATGTAACGAAATTAAAGAAATGATAAATATATATTTTCTCCAATATTTATGGTTTTTTTATGATTTTCGTTGGGTTATTAAATATAATTTTCACAGACAATGAATTCCTTATTTAAACGATAAAATCTATTGTTTTATTTTCAAAAGTTTACCAACTCGTGTAGTTTCTCAATTAGCAATAGATACAATTCCAACCCCAATCCTTCTTTAGAGTTTTTTTTATCGGGGGCGCATGACTCTAGGGGAACCGCCTCAAATGATTTACGAATCTGATCGGAAAAAACACGTAGGAATTTATCAACTCTGTTGGGGTTGTTAAATTTTAAATTATTTTAAATGGTTATAATTTCCATATCATTAAAATGAAATGTCGGAAAATTCGAAATCATAAAAAATCAACAAATCATTAAATTAAAATTTGAAAAACGGCTCATATGCAGATGAGATGATGGGGAAGATCATGGTGAGAATGGATTCATCAGAATATGTTCAGAAAGGATCGAAATGCCAGAAAACGTATTAAAAACAGAAAATTGTTAATTAATTAATTAAGGAAAACCCAAGTAAACAAAGTTGATTTTGGAAAACCATTATCATAACAACATGAGTATTGAGAAAACAGTAAAAGACATTCACAGGGGAGACGCACTGTGGGACAATTAATTATTTCTTTCGCAGGAGAAAATATGGAAAAGCCCATGAGGCAAAGATTGTCAAAAGAAGACGATTTCCTAGTAGAAAATAGGGTTAATTTAATTTTAAACTTTCAAAAGGATATAATAATTTGATTTACCTTATTTATTGTTAACAAACTGCATTCATGCCTGGTAAGCCAGGTAAATGGTTTTCCCAACTGATAATTTTTTTTTAATTACGTTGCCTAGAGGCCCCTTCGATTTCAATAAATATTTTGATCGTGCTTATTTTTTATTTGTTAACCGCTCATACCTTTTCCACCCGAGAAATATTTTTTTTACTTTTTACATTTAATATATTTACACTTTAAATGATTTTTTAAATTTAATTAAATTTAGACTTTTAATTACTTTCCACAAAAGTTTTGTGCAACATTTTTATCGACTAATTAAAATTATAAACCAAATTAAATATTCTGCATTAAAAAATGAAGGTATCATTGCGACAGTGTCATAAAAAGTACTATGTAAATACGAAAACCAACAATTAAAAGTTAATTTATAAAAATTCATAATAAAATAGACATAACAATGATTTAATGATTATAAGTCTCACTCAAACATATGTTTTACGACAGGGCTGCCCAAAGATCATGGAATGAATGGCCAAAATTTTACGAAAAAATAAAAATACTGGCCGCAGAATAAAAACACAATTTTTAGTTGAATTTTTTTATTTAAATTAATTCTTTTACATTATAATCTAATCGCTTATTTGAAATTCTTAATTCATTTCCTAAATTTTTATCAGTTAATCTGCTTCTGTAAGAATTTTTTGTATATTAAGAAATTATTTTTTAAAAGTATTTCTTATATTTGGATAATTAGTTTCAGTTAAGTAAATTTTTAGGAAATTTCTTCTATAGTAATGATATTACATTAGAGGCCAAGGACCAAATGTGAACAGTTCAGAGTATATTGCGTAATTCGATACAATGTGTTAGTTATTACGCAATATACATTACTATTTAAGAGTGATCACTCTGTGTTTATATTAATAAATCTTTAGATGGAACCAATTGTTGTAACTGGCGACCACGCCGAAAATGTTCACACAATGACGACTCGAGGAGAAGGGAAAAAGTCTGCAAGAGACGCACAACCGAAACGTGCACAAGAACTCTTGGATATGGAAATTAGAAGATACGACGGCAGGTGTACCAAGGAAGCTGAAAAATGGATACAGGCAATTGATGATTGGATCGCTAGGAATGATTTGAAGAGGACAGAAGCATTCGATTTTCTCCTTTGCGATGAAGCGGCTACACTGTGGAAAAATTTCAAAACAGAAAAAACAACAGATAAAGAAGCTAAAGAATGGTTTTCCGAAACATTTACAATTAAATTGACTATTATAGACAAGATTAAAGAACTTGCTGCAATTAGACAAGAGGAAAATGAGAGATATGCAACCTTCGAAATCAGGGTATTGAAATTAGTGAGTGAAGTTATTAATTCAGGAATGAGGGTAGATGAGATTGCCAATGAAATTATAACTGGACGCGTCAGAGACAGAAGATTAAAGGATGCTCTAACAATGAAACCATCGATGACAGCAGAAGAACGAAATCAACTGGCCAAAATTTACGAAAAAGTGGAATCAAAAGAAAAGACGGAAGAAATTATGGTAATAAAGAAGAGTAGTTACGCGGAAGCAACAAGGAGAAGAAATTCAGAAACGTTTACAAGAGAAACAAATGGAAGTAACACCAATGTATTAAGAAGCCAAGGAAATTACAGAAGAGAGAATTTACCAGATAATTCGTATAGCAGAAATAACGAAATGAATCATGCAGTCGAACGGAATGTGCAGAGAAGGACACCAACAGTTTCGCTTAAACACATTGCCAAGAGATTATACAATCAATCTAGAGGCCTTCCTGATCCAAGAAACGGCGAATTACAGTCAGGCCAATGTTTTTGCTGTGGCGAATATGGGCACAGAAGATATGAATGTCCACTAAAAGATAAATGTTTGATATGTGGTAAGGGAGGGCATAATTTTCGTGATTGTTATTTATTAAGAAAGAAAGACCAACATAACTATGAGAACAAGAAAATAATAGCTTGTGTGCATGACGAAGAAAACGGAAGAAATTACTCGGATGATGCAGAAACAAGAGAATCAATTAATGATTATGCAATTCATGATGTGGAAACTGAAAAAAACACGAGGAACTCTATTGCATACATTTCGTCAATGGGGTTGTAAAGGAAGAAAATCGGAATGACAGAACAGAGGGAATGAGGTATGCGACGTCAGATGGAAGAGAATGGAGCAAGATGATGATAAATGATGTTGAGATTGAGATGTTGTGGGATTCTGGAGCTTCAATTACAGTGATGAATGAGGAAACATGGAATAAAATTGGCAGTCCACGTTTAAGCAGCAGTGAAATCAAAATATGTGGAGTTTTTCCAGGAACTCAAAAACCACAGGGATGTACAGAAGTAAATGTTTATTGGCACAATAAGATGAGGACTATCAAAATAATTGTTATTAAAAATATATTTCCAGGTTTTATTGGTGGGATAGATACTTTGAAAGCATTTGGAGTGCAGTTGATGGAAATTAACAATATCGAATCCGAGACAAAGATTAGCAATTATACTGATGACGAGAGAAGGCAAAAAGCAAAAAAGGAATTGGGAAGAAATGAATTGCCAACAATTAACAAATTATTAGATGAATTCGGGTCAATATTTATGGCAGCCAGATTTGATTTAGGATTCACAAGAATCGTAGAGCACGAAATTAATACATCTGGGAATCCAACAATGCAATTTCCAAGACGACAACCGATGCATCTAGAACAGAAAATTGAAGATATGATAAAAGAGTTAACAAAAGCTGGAGTTATAAGACGATGTAAAAGTCCATGGAGCTCTCCATTGGTTGTAGTAGGAAAGAAAGACGGCTCAATTAGAATGTGCGTAGACTATCGAGAATTGAATAAGATGACAGAAAGAGAATCTTTTCCTATGCCCAACATATTCCAATTACTCGATAACCTATCAGGATCTAAATTCTTTTCTTCTTTAGATCTTGGACAAACATACTAACAGGTCGCATTAGCAGAAGAAGCACAAGAAAAAACGGCTTTTAGTTCCAAAGAAGGTCAATTTTGTTTCAATCGACTTCCATTTGGATTATCAACGGCTCCAGCAACATTTCAGCGATTAATGCACACGATGTTAGAGGGTATATTGTTTAATGGAGCAATTGTTTATTTAGACGATATTCTGGTATATGGCAAGGACCAGTCTGAACATGATGAGCGATTACGAGAAGTTTTCAAAAGAATATAAAAAACAGGACTAAGAATAAATCCGGAGAAGTGCGAAATTTACAAAACCAAATTAAAATTCCTTGGTCACACCGTCAGTGAAGATGGAATACAGACAAATTCAGAGAAGATCAAGTCAATTACAGAAGCGACGAAACCACAGTGTGCTAAACAACTTCGATCTTTTCTAGGTTTGACAAATTACTATAGACGATTTGTCAAAGATTATGCTAAAATAGCAGCACCCCTACATGCAGCAGCGTCAAGTTGTGATAAAACAATCGAATGGTCAGAAAATTGTGAAAACAGTTTTAAACAACTTAAAGAAGCCTTAAAACAAGCACCTATTCTTGATTTTCCTCGTATAGACCGTAAATTTATATTGGATACTGATGCCAGTTTTGAAGCTATTGGAGCAGTCTTGAGTCAAATAAAAGAAGACGGTTCAGAAATAGTTATCGCATACGGTTCAAGAAATCTGACGGCCCATGAAAAGGGATACTGCGTAACAAGGAAAGAGTTATTGGCATTGCATGGATATGTTTTATATTTTAGACAGTATTTATACGGGAAAGAATTCGTGGCACGAACAGATCACAAAGCTTTAGTATTTATGAACACGAATAAAAAAGCGATAAGTCCACAATTTCAGACATGGATGGCTAATCTATCGGAATACGATTTCCAATTGAAATACCGGAAAGGTGAAGAACATGCAAACGCAGATGGATTATCAAGGATCGAGGGTAGTTTATGTGCACAGTGTCAGACAGCACATGTACAACATAAACAAGAAAGGTCAAGAGTAAGATATATCAATTTGATACAAAAAACACAGACAATGTTAGAAATTATGGAAGAACAGAAGAAAGATAAATTGTTCCAGGAAGTGATGGAAATTCTTAAGAATCAGATAGATTTTCGGAAGGAATCGTTTCTAAATAGTTTTTTATTCAGATATAAAGATCGGTTAAAGATATCGGATGATATGCTTGTATTGGAATCAGATAAAAAAGATCTAGTGATAATCCCAAAAAGCTATCAATCTAAACTAGTGATTCAAATACATGAAGATTTATGTCACGTTGGAATTAAGAAACTGTTTCATTATTTGGAAGGGAATTTTTTCTGGCCGAAAATGCAAGAAACCGTTAAAGAGATAGTAAAACGATGTGTCACATGTGCAAGACGGAAAATAGACCAAGGGAGGACAAAGGAAATTTTAATTCCACACGAAAGTTCTGAATTTCTAGAACAGATTGTGATGGATGTTGCTTTCATGGAGAGAACTTCAACCGACAAAAAGTATGTTATCGTTATTATTGATAGGTTTAGCAAATTAGTAAGTTTAACGGCTACAGCAAACCAAGATGAAAAAACTATTTTGAAGACGCTAATGAACAATTGGATTTACAAATATGGTAAACCTCAAAGTATATTGACAGACAGAGGGCGAAATTTTGAAAGCAAATATTTTAAGGAAAAATTAGAACAACTTGGAATAAAGCAAGAATTCGCCTCGCCATATCAACATCAGTCGAATGGCTTAGTGGAAAGAGCTATCAGAACAATGCGAGATTTACTTGTGACTACGATGAAAGGGGGCTGTGCTGAAAAACAGTGGCACGAACTGCTGCCTCGAATTGAATTCAGTATAAATGCAACTTATTAAAGTTCTACAAAATATTCACCATTTGAGATAGTATATGGACGGAAAATAACGTTACACGCTAATTCTAGACTCAAACATCAAGTACACGATATTTCGGAAGAAGCACAAAAGAATAACAAGCAAGCTGCGCAAAAGATGAGAACATTTGAAAAAGACAAAAGAATTAAACGACATTTTGAAGTGGGGGAGGAGGTACTAGTAAGATGAGAACCACATAGAAGAAACAAAAATGATATTCAATATGATGGTCCATATAAAATTCTTAGATTTATTTCAGATCATCAAGTTGAATTGCAATATCCAGATACGACACGGCACCGACGAATCGAATGGTTAAAGAGATGGCATCAATCTTATGAAGGGGAGAGTAATGATATTACATTAGAGGCCAAGGACCAAATGTGAACAGTTCAGAGTATATTGCGTAATTCGATACAATGTGTTAGTTATTACGCAATATACATTACTATTTAAGAGTGATCACTCTGTGTTTATATTAATAAATCTTTAGATGGAACCAATTGCTGTAACTTCTATTATCTGAAAAAGTCTGCTTAGCTGACAAATCATTTTGCAGTTCTAACAATTCTGCTGAATTTTTACGTCAACTGAATTTATTTCTACTGAAAACGAATTCGAAAATAGTTTGATATCGCGCTTTAAACTAAACAATTTTAAAAACTGTTTATTAAATTCAACTATCAATTTTTCTATATCAGTAGCAAATTGTTTTTGTATTTTTGCCATTAATAATAATATAGTGAGATTTTTAATAAATTAAAGGAGACAAACGGAATGACTAATCGATACGACATTTTGCACAGGTATACACTAGGCCATCCTATATAGAGCAAACTATTATATTTGTGTTTACAGTTCGCAGAAATTATTTTATCATATTTTTGAGAAAGTAGATACTTTTCCTAAAATATGTATCAAAACGCACAAATATTTATCAATAATAATCTTAACAACTTATAGGGTAATACACAATTCCTGAAGACAATAATTGTTAGCAAACCTATAGTTTTGAGATAAAGAACATTTTTCAAAATCCACCACATTCATGTTCATAATCCTCATCAACATACTCTGTTGCCATTATGAGTTGCTGGTAGATTGACTTTGACTTCGCGATGTTGGCACCATCCAACCTGGAACATCCGAGTTGTGGCTGCACTCCAAATTTTGTGAATACTGTGACATATCCATGAAACTCGCAGTTGAAATATAGTACTGCTTCATATATTCCCATTTTGAGAGTAGTAAAGTCCACAAAATTGTTTTTGTGCAGAAAATTCTACTTTTCTATTAAAGCTTTCGTTATAGTTCTGCGTTCCTCCATACAGACACCATAGTAGAAGGTTCTTGGAAGCCAGTTCACTGAATTTGGGTTTGACTACATAACGTACTACTAGCAAAATGACTTTGTGGTGATTATATATCTCTCTTTTTGCTAAAGCCATATTGTACCTGCACTAGGTGTCCTCGCCAGCTGGTCACAGGTGATGAGAAGGATATTAATTGCTGAAAATGTGTGCAAGTAGATAGCCCATACTAGATTCTGTATATTCTCCACGCTATGCAGATTATTCCTAGTGGCAATATGACTGGAACTTATTTTTTAACCTGACCTTTTCTTGAGAGGGGTTGTCCATCGGACAGCGTCGTTGTAGACTGACCTTCAGACACCTCAGAATTCCCTCTCATTCTTTTTTGAACATTGCTAACACATTCAAGCTTCTCTATAAGGACTTCACCGTAAACATTTGAGACCTTCATGGCCATAAAAGCTTTAGAATCTCAGTCACCTAAATATTTTGTGTATTGGACATTATCTTGTATGCATAGGACGCTGCATGATCCTCTTCATGCATTCAACCTCCATACCACCACCGCAATTTCTTATAAAGTTTTTATATTTAAATCACATATACCTACTTACACACGTAATAGCATTATAAAGTTGAAATAATAATATATATTTATAGCATTTATATTTTATTATTTGAATGTTGTAGTAAGTTAAAATTGAATGTTGAAATTGATCGAAATATTATTTGGATTTGAATTAATTCCCCAGAAATGAATTAAGAAAATACGTTGTTTAAATAGTATATAATAATTCACGACTTTGAATTTATTAAAATTAAAAATGAATCCTAACATGGCGGCCACGCCTATGCTGTAGTTTATTAGACCACCAGAAACATTCGAAATCGGCGATGACATAGAAATATTTATCGACAGCCGAAGAACACAAATGTTGAGTTTTTATTTGTAACTCGGTCCTTTCTCTGACTCCTCGTGTCCTTATTTTACCAAATCAATGAAAACTCAACACAAAATAACTTTATTTGATTTTTATCACAATTACAATTTGTCACTATTTGTACCTTTCTCTCAATTCAAATTTATCTCGTTAAGGTAAGAAACCCAAGGGGCAATTACCTTTTCTTGTACGAGTCTAGCTTCTTTATAATTCACGAATTTCCTCTTTTGACTTGTCCTTGCTGGATTTTCTGTTTAGCTTTTCCTTTTTCTCTTCGACCAAATGGCGGCTTGCTCATTTCTAAGCTCTCCTTTTATACTGTGTCTAAGAGGCCAATTATCTAGCAAAATGAAATTAATTGTTTCCTCGGGCACCCTAAGTAAATTTTGAAAGGTTTAACAATTATTTTAATTTATTTACCCTGCAATTATAAATCGAATTATTATTACCTTATCTGGTGTCTCGGGTCTCACTGCGCATCGGGTTTTCTTCAGTGCTCGGGTTTCCCATGGGCTCGGGCTTCCCATTGGCTCGGGCTTTCCATTACAGATTAATTAACTTTAATTAATTTGTTTTTCCTTATTAACTTTCTCTATGATCACCCCATTACATTTTTATTATGCTTTCTAACCTCGTCTAACAATTTGGCATTCAACCATACCCGATACCCCCGTTCAATATTGATTTTTAATTTTCATTAAATTTTAATTAATTTTGTACTTATATTGATTTTACCAATTTTTTGTTCTGCTTTCTGGTACCATGTGAAATTTATTTTGTTTTTGCTCTAACCCCAACACAATGGAGTTTTTATCAAAGCGTTTCTATCAATGGAAGCAACGTGAAAGTTCGTGGAAATGGATCCTTAAATTCACTACAAGAAAAGAATCCACGATGCCTTTATGAAGCCATCTAACTTGTCAAATGATCTCAACGAAGCCTTATCATTTCGAAGAGGAGGAGAGACAATTAATGATTTTTTTAAAAAAATAGAGAAGCTAGCAAAGAATTTAGTCAGGCACAATCTGACAGAAGAAGATATGAAAATATTTTTAATCCAAAATGCTCTCGACGAAAGAGAAATCAAGAAAGATTTAAAATTACAAGGACTAAAAACATTCAAAGAAATAAAAATCAATTGGTCAAAATATGATGATATTAAAAAAGAAATTGAAATCGAAAACATTGTTTTGATACAACATGTAAAGAAAAATTATCCTAAAGTAGCGATTTTTAATGAAGGACAAACATGGAACCAAAGAAAATCATCTCATCGTCAAAGGAATGAAAGAATTGAACAAAGTCGGAATGTGGGACGACCGGAAACAAATACTCAAAGATCAGGAAATTGAAATGAGCGGAAAAAGACCAGAAATCAAGGACAATTTCGAGAAAGAGAGCAGTGGCTCGTGAGACATTTTAACGGATCGATTAGAAGAAATGTTTATCCAAACCAATATATTCGTATGCGAAGATGTTGGGCTTGTATAGAAGAAAGGTCATCTAAGATCAGAATGTGTTTAATCGTCCTTTGAAGATTGGTTCTTAGTATAATCGTCCGCGTTTCTCGACGGAGCAACTCGTACACTTCATCGACCACCTCATAATCTGACAGACAAATGAAACCTGTATCATTAGCTGCGGTGATTTTCTTGACTTGTAATTTCTAAATATCTGCCTCATTTGCTAGTGGAGGACCACTTTGTTCAAATTGATTCTTAATACTCGTTACACACTTGTCAAAACTTTGATCTGAAAATATGTAATCTGACGAATCGGATCTAAAATCCTGTGGCAGCAATCCACCAAATAAATTTGATATTAGTTGGCCAAAAGCACTATTTAAGTTATCAGGATCTCTTGGAGTCATAAAAAAGGGTCATAAAAAGTTTCGTTTGTAGTATTTCCAACAGGAACATGACGAATAATAGGAGAAACATTCAAGGCATCATCATTATTTTCCATTAAGTTATCAGATTCAAGTCTTTCAATAAACCCATCCTTGCTCGTCACACATTTACCATCCTGAGATATGTGAACGTCCCTGTTGCATTGAAGAACATAGTCATTCGATTCATGAATTGAATTCATTGAAGAAAATTCCAAAATTCGATTTAAATCATATATTTTCAAAAGGACAGGAATTCAAATAAAAACAACAATCAAAAGCAACATTCAAATCCATCAAAAACTCACCAGCTCCAACTCGATACAAAAAAAACTCAAAAATAATAATAATCACATTCACAATTATCCGCGTCTGTGTGCGCACACAAAAGCCTCCAAAAACCAGTACAGAGCGCATACAGACGCGAGAATCGACAATTAATCAGAATGCCTAAATGTCAAATGCAACCATTGTCACAAGAATGGACACTTCAAACACCAGTGTTATGAAGTTAGTCCGCAAAGGAAGTTCCAGAGTTCTTGGTACATGGCTGCTTTTTGAGACGAGTGCGAACGATCAGTGGAAGGAGATGACCCAAACAAATTTGCTCCTACATCTGTGGAAGTGATCGGAGCCATAAATTGAATGTAAGTGATATTTCGAATAATGTTTGCATGGATTTCAATGATTGTGAATGTATGTATGACCTGAATGAGAATGAATGTAATTTGAATGTTGACATGTATTTTGATAATAGTTTAAATGAACTTAATAATTATAATATTTATGATTTATAAATTAAATGAAAATAAATTAATTTTTAAACCATATCGCTCTAGTAACGTTAAAAGTCCGAATACTTTCAATATAAAAGTGGAAAATCCTAAAGAATTTATAATTAATTATAACCATATGGGAGGAAGACCCTGTATAGAAATTGAAATAAATAAAGAAAAAGCAATGTGTATGCTTGATACAGGGGCAAAGATTAGTGTTTTAGAATACGAAATTTATAAAAGATTTGAAAACGTAACATTGGAGAAATGTGATATTGAAGTGAAATGTGCAAACGGCAGTGGCATAACTGTAATGAGAAAGATTAATATAATTGTAACTGTAGTGGGTATTTCAAAACCAATAAAATTCTATGTTACTGGAGGATTTAATTGAGGGATAAATTTTTTAATGGAATTTAATATATATTAACAAAGAACCGATAGTGAGAAATATGAGATAAGGTATATTGAACAAAAGAAAGAGGATTTTTAAAAAACGGGAAAAGAAGAGAAAGAAATCGAGAAATTGATTAAAGAATATGAAACAGTATTTATGAAACATAAATGGGACATTGGTAAAACCGAAATAATACGACATGAGATAAATACGACAAGACCTCCAATTGTTATTAATCCAAGACGTCAACCAGTACATCTCTAATCAAAAATAGAAGAAAATATTAAAGAGATGGAAAAGAATGGTATTATAAAGAAATGCGAATCATCTTGAAATTCGCCACTGGCATGCATTAAAAAGAAAGACAAGAATGAGATAAGGATATGCTTAGATTTTCGAGCTTTAAATTTAGTAACAGAGCGACCTATTTTTCCAATACCAAATACAGAAGAAATGATGGACGCTCTTAATGGATGGAGATTTTTCACAACACTAGATTTAGGCAGTGCATATTACCAAGTGGAGTTAAGTAAAAATTCAAAAAAGAAAACGGCTTTCTCTACAAAAAAATGAGCAATATTGCTTCAATCCTATGCCATTTGGGATAGCAGCGGCTCCAGATACTTTCCAGAAATTAATGAACAAAGTACTTGGATCACTAAATTGGAAAGAAGCTTTTTTTTGAAATGTGAAACTAAGTTTTTAGGCCATATCATAAATAAAGATGGCATAAGAACGGAGGATCGTAAAATTGACGCAATACAACAGTTCGAAAGACCAAAATGTTTAAAGAGGTTGAGGAGTTTTTTGGGACTTATGAATTATTATCGAAGATTCATTAAAAATTATACAAAGTTTTCTAAAAACTTGGAGAAACTATGTGGGAGTAACCAAAAAATATTAATATGGACAGATGAATGCGAAATAGCGTTTCAAGGTATGAAAGAACAATTAATGAGAGCTACAATAATGGCTTTCCCGGATTTTAAAAAAGAATTTATATTAGATATTGATGCAAGCTTTGATAGAATAGGAACGGTGTTATCACAGTTAGATTCTAATGGAAATGAAAGAGTGATTGCGTATGGATCGCGTGCAATGAGTACACACGAATTAGGGTATTGCATCACTAGAAAAGAATTACTTGCAATTTATTATTTTACTTTATATTTTAAACATTATTTATATGGGGAAGTGATTTAGACTCCAAACGGATCACAAGGCAGTAAAATTTATGCTTAAAACCAAGAAACCTATTACACCACAGTTTCAGGCGTGGATTAACCATCTTAGTGATTTGGATATGAATTTAGAGTATAGGAAAGGCAAATTACATGTTAATTCTGATGTTTTATCACGGAACGAATGTGACACATGCATACAGTGTCAAACAATACACGAAAAACCAAAGAAAGACAGGTTGAAAACAAGATTCCTATCGTTGATGCTAGGAGATGATGGTTCCATGTGGCAAAAAGGTTCTATAGAGATTTCTAATATAAGAAAAAAAATACTAAAAGGAGAAGAAATCAAATTTGAAATTAACAACAATGTAATAACAACGAACAAAAGGAAAATATGGATACCAAAGGAAAAGATAAGACACTCATCAGAACTCATAGAACACACTCATCAAACGTTATGCCACGCAAGGGTGAAGAAAATACAAGATTATATTTCACAAACATTTTATTTTGAAAATAAACGTGAACAAATTGAGATGGTAATCCGCAGTTGTAAAGAATGCCAAAGAAGAAAAATATTGACAATACGAATGAAAGAAACTATTTTTAAACATAATGATTCGAATTTATTTGAGACGATTTTTATTGATTTTGTGGATCTTTAAAGACAATAATTCATGGAAATATATTGGCAATTATGGATCAATTCAGTAGATATTTATCATTAAATGCAGTATCAAGACAAGACGAGAATACAACAGCAGCTATTTTGAAAAATAATTGGATTTTAGAATACGGAGAACCAAAGTTTATACACTGCGACAGAGAGACAACATTCGAACCAAAACTAATAAATGACTTAATGAACATTCACTGAATTGAAATGGTATACTCAAGCGCATATCATCATTCAGTTAATGGAATGATTGAAAGACAATTCAGAACCATAAGCATGCAATTCAAATTTCATTAAAAGATAAAATGTATAAAAATTGGGCAAATTTACAGCCAGGGGTAAAATTTATGCTTAATTCGACGATTTTGAGTTCAATAGTCTGCGGAAGTAGTATACGGCAAGAAAATATAAAAAGAATGGCAATCAGGGGATAAAAAGGATTCAGACGTAAAAGAATACGTGAATATTATGAGTTAAAAAAGAGAAACAATGACAGCACAATTGGAAAAGAATGAAAGTAAAGTATCGTATAACAAAAAAAGTATCATATATCATCTAAAAATCTTTTTATATTTTTTAAAATATTATATGCAATAGTCTTTTTAAAATTCAATAATGGATTTGGTTTATTACATATACAGGAATACCTCGCATAGTACGGTTTCGATCAGTACGGTTTCTCTATAGTACGGTTTTGAAATTTGAAAAAGGTGGTTACAGAGACGAACAAATATTCAATGTAGACGAGACTGCGTTATTGAAATTTTTAAACAATAAAAAAAAATCTAAACATTAGAATTTAAGCGAATTGCTTTTGTTGATCTTGTTTAAATTAAATTGTTATGTTTATTTAATTTTATTTATTTGTTTTTCATCAGCTATTTTTAATATTTTTAAAATGAAATAAATTCTTTTTTTTGATTTAGTAGCAATTAATTGGTATTGCCGGCTTATAAATTTCAATAAATACATATATTTAAATGTACAACTATGTTAAATATGCTTGTTTTGCTCTTGAATATCAGAAAAATAAAAATACATAACAAAATATTTTTTGTTTACTAGATTATAATCACGATTTTTAAATTTCTTAATAGGCGTACTAAGCCGTAAATTTATTAGCGCCAGAATGCCTCGAATAGTCCGGTTTCAAATAGTACGGCTAAATTCCAGAACCGATTAATCGTACTGTTCGAGGTATTCCTGTATATGATTGGAACGAAAGTCTTGTCCGATAGAAAATAATATTTATTTAACCAATAAAGACTATATATAAATTGGAAATATAACCAAAATATCAATCGTCTATAAATCTGAAATGTTGAAAATAGTCACCTTTAAAGTCTACACACTTTTTCCAGCGTTCTGGAAGTTGTTCTATGATAATATTTTATAAAATAAACAAATTACATTTAACAATACTATTAGGGTTGTCGGTGAAATGAAATACTAACTATCGATCTGACTTCTGGAATATTAACAACAATAACAGATTTTCAATGTTACCAAAATTTATTGGTTGTCAGAATTACAATCGATTTGATTCTTTTTACTGCAATTATGCAAAAAACTTATGTTTCCGATTTCTCTTTCATTCAAAGCAAATTGAACCCTCGAATATTTGAATAAAACTGCTTTACCTGTGAGATGTTTTATTTCCAATTTTCGCTGCCCCAGTTATAAAAATAATTAAAAGTTTTTTAGCCATTCTTGTTTTATCACTTCGATGGTTTTTTTCCAATTTTTCTTCTGTCCAAATTAATTTATATTTCTTTTTTATAACTTGTTACTGACACTTATAGATAATTTTTATTTTTTTTGTAATATTTTTGTGTCTAAATAAAATTCAAGAAAGGAAAATAAGTTGAGTTATATTGTATATTTCGAGAATGGGTTGATATTTGGGAAAAATATAGAAAAGAATTATCCGAAACTTGAAAATATGATCCATAGAGTTTTAAAAATGGGGTTAAAGTTATTCACTGATAAATGGTTTTCTTAACACGTTGACGGACACTTGCGTCTATACCCGTCATATAGTGTCAATTTTCAAATGTCACTTGTTTCTACTGTCCGTCAATGTGTTAAAATAGAAATAAATTATCTAGGACAAATATTTAATGGTGAAGTAGGATAAACTAATAAGATTTCCGCCATTCAAAATTATATTTAGGAATTGTCCAATGAAAAAGAAATTGAAAATGCGCAAAAAAATCAGGAATATTCAACCTGAATTTATAAAAAACCTTTGAAGTAGAGTTTAGTCAGAGATTTGATAATTGGTAAAAACTAGTAAGGTAAAAGATTTGAAAATAAATATATTAAACGAATTTTTATTAAAAAGATCATGGCAAAATGGATGTATATATTGTGCAATAAAGAAATAGACAAAATAATTTAACGAAATATCAAAAAAACAAAGTTTACCGACGTCATAAAATTAGAAAAGGTTCGGAGGAAAATCAGTAAACAACAGCAAATACTGGAACAGTTCACCGAAAAGTTTATATCAACAGTGACAAGAACCATTTTCAAGCGAAGGAAGGGAGGAATGTAGGATATACATTGTATAATTGTATTGTTATCCCTTTGAGGGCGACGGGCTCAAAATTTTTATTCCCCAAAGGTGCAATTTTTCCATAAAAAATGAAGTTTTCCTAAATTGAATTTTTTTTGGAAAACATATATTTTCATAAAATATCATTAAAATTATTAAAAAAAATATAATTAAAATATGGCTATTTTGACAACTATTACAAGCTGTAGAATATATTGGTGCAAACTAGAAGTTTTTGGCATTTAGTGGACTAGAGTCGAATTTTGCCCTCAAGAGCAAAATAAAGTTGTGCAACTGTAGTCGCACGGCGCCCTCAAAGGGTTATATAATAAACAGTTTGAAATTTATTTTTATTAATCTATTATTAGTCAGTAATAAATAAATTGTTGTTATTTTCATTGCTATGCAATCTTGACATTTGGTCATGCTGAAAGAGTTAATGACTTTTAATCGAAAACTAATAAACTTTATTAGTTTTGTATTGTGTTTTTGTAATGTCATATTCACAGACTTTTTAAAGACTTTTCTTGTCAAATTTCCTTTAACTACTTACTCTCACATCTGTCAGACATTTCCTATATGATGGTCGATAATCCTCTGTTTTGAAACTTAACAGCAACATTGATTGTAAAATAGATTCTGACATTCGGTCACTATTTTCATACACTTTTTTATTGATGTATTAGATTTAGTAGTAAGTATACCTATTGGAATTTTCGATTATTGAAGCGTATTTTAAAAGTCAACATTCATCTCATAGCCTTTATATCAATAGCTACCCAGGTGTATCTTCATTCCCACAGGCGCAGCAGTCGAGTCAGCAAAATTTTATATAAGCTATGAACCTTTTTAGAGTAGAAAAGTTTGATATTTTAAGAATTTAGTCTAGTTTCTGTAAATGGAATCTGTTTAGTGATATTTGTATTTTTACAAAACGACACTCAGTAGATAGGCTATAAGGGGTATTTGAAACTCGGCCTGAGGTATAGCTGATTCCATAACTGGAACACTTGCGCACCAAAAGAATTTTTATAAAATATAAATTTCGTATTACACGGTTAATTGGTTTCTTGTTATTCACAACTGGAATTCCTGAAAAAAATTAAATATTTAGAATTTATATTCCGAATTATTTAATCATTTTTAGAAAAAAGGATTTATTTAAAAAAAATTGAGTACCGCATTATTCGAGGGATGTCTGTATTTTAATGCAGGACCCCCAAGAGTTACAGCATGGCACTTGTCATACATCAGTTATACATGAAAAGTCATGGGCTTAATGTAATCTTTTGATTCCCTTTCTAAGTGGAATTAACCCAATAATAATTCAAACAAATGATTTATTTTTTCTAATATTAAGTAAGCAAAACAAACAATATAATGTGAAAAGTTTAATATTTTATAAATGATTTTATCTTTCCTGATAGTAATGTTCGGTAAAAACGACGATTATTATGATTTTATAAAGCGATTTTTGCTTTCTGTTAGCATATTTGCATTTCAAGATAATTAACACACGAAAAAAAAAATATTATGTAAGAGATAAAATCTCGAAAACAATTTCTATAATGAAAATTTCAATGAATGCAAAATGTGATTAGATTTTTTTTTGTTAAATTATAAAGAAATTATAATTATATAAATTAATTTATGCAGCAATTGTGTACCAAAAGCAATTTTTCAGTTATTACGATAATAAATCAAGTGTTATTATAGTTTCCAATAAGAAAATTTGTTTCTTTTATAATATATCATTATTTTATCTCAAAATAAACAATAAATAAATAACAGAGTCATGAAAGTCAGACAAACTATAACATTTGTTTTACTCGAACTCGGTATATTTGTCAATATAAACAATAAGTATCATAAAAGCAATGTTATAATATACAATTAAATCAAATTTGTAGGTTTTATTTATGTGAAATGTAACGTTCAAAATCACTTTTGATTTTAATTACACAAAATTTTACTTTTCTTAAATTACAATTTTGTTTTAAATAGCACGCAAAAGGGAAATAAATCATTTATTGGTACAATTTGGGTGCTTGTAACGTAAATTTTGAAAAAAATATCATAAATATCATTAATGCTCTCAACAAAAGAGTGGATTTTTTTAATTATGTATTTTATCACTTAGTTGATAAAGTACGGTTCATATACCTTCGTTTTGTCTACAAATATATAATCTGACAAGGTCCACATATAGAATAAATAACAAATATAAAACAAATTACGGAAAACACTAACGAAAACACGGTTACGTAAATACGGTTAAGCATTTCATACTTTATAGCTTTCTTACAACAATCAAATTCTCTGATTTTAATAAAATATTTTTACAAATTATGTGAGGCATTTCTAAAAAATTTTGAAAATGTGCCACTCGGAAACTTTTTATATACGTTGCTATTAGCCAAAGATGTATTTATACCTTAGAGCACAGAGAGAAGATTGACAATGTAAAGAGTATTTTTACGGTTAGTATTTGATTATATTGATTACGCTTATTGAAACAAAATAATAATAATCTATTTTTTCTGTAGTGAAAAAACAAATTTTTAACCCTTACTCGTGTAGGCTACTTTGTTTTTCTATTAGACGTGCTTTCAGAATTCTTCACCAGACTTAAGATGTAATAAATATGTCACTAGATATTTTGACTGTATTGAGAGGTAAAAGGACGACCGAAACTTGTTCTTTCTTTTTCTTCAACATGAAAATAAAATATGTACCAACTTTTGCATATATGATTGCGATTTAAAGAATAATTTTATTGGGAAAATCTGATTGATCAAACAGGGATCTATTTTAGGTCTAATATTTTCAATTAACACTGAGGAAAGGTTTATTTATTTTATTGTCTTTTAAATTATTAAAATGCTGATGATTTAGATATTATGAAGAATATAGCTAACGATGAGACCCAACGAAACGACACTTAAAGAGGGGATTATGGAACCAATCTCTACTATTTGTCAAAATTTATTTGTTTAAATGTAGTCTATATATATACAATATTTTATTTTTTTAGATCTGACTAGTAAAGACCTATTATCGAAATTTTTATCATTACCCTCCCATGAAAAACTTGCATGCTCCCCTATCTAGAAATTCAAATCTTGACTAAATCAACTATAATTTTACAGCTTAATTCTTGGTTTTGTGAATTTAAGGTCCTTATGTAATTAATATTATTAAAATAATATCAATTGCATACAACCCAAATTGTAATAAATATTCAACTGAAAATTTAAAATAAAAAAATTAAATAATATAAAAATATATTTTAATATACAGGAATAATCTGAGTCTGAAATAAAAAAAAATCTATCACTTCGGAGAAACTTGAATCAGGTTTTTATCGAAATCCCTTCTCGACCTAGACCGATTAATGACCATTATATTCTCAGTTTTCTTCGATCGTTTCTTACGAGCATCCTTACGATTACCAAATGCATTGCCGCTATTAAGCGTTACAAGTAAATTATCCAAAACTTTTTTATCCTCTTCCTGAGTAACTTTGCACTGACGACTTTGTCTTTCTGATTTCTCCATTTCCCTACGCAGTTGTTCTTCTCGGGCTTTCTGTCGCCTATGTTCGTTTTGAATAGCGAATTTCAATTTCTTTATTTGCCTTTTGAAAGTTGTCTTTAAATATTTTGATGTCATGAAAAAATTCCTCCATCGGATATTTCTGAATATCAAACGAGAGATATTTGGCCATTTCTTTGAATGATGATTGGAGGATTTTGTTCATTTCAGAAATCAACGTCAATTGCTCATTGACATTGACCAGGAACTCCTGCATAATCGGGAAATAGTTATCATTGTCTGATTGTTGTCTGTAATCTTTCAGTTCCCGTTCTAAATCCATTTTCATTTTCCTCATTTCTACAATCGTTAAACTGATGGTTTCATTGGAAACTTTTGCCGCCTTATCCAAATACGAGAGCTCAGTTGTGATATTGATTAAATACGGGTATTTGTTGCGGACTTGATTGACGATAAATTCCATCAATGTTCCCTCGTTTTGGTTGTCTTTGGTATCGATTAACTTCCCGAGAAAACTAATATGAAAAGCGACAGTTTGATTGTGCTTGGAAGAGGAATTCATAAAATTCCCGCAAATCAATATCAATTCCAGGATTTTAATGAAATTGCTGCTGTGCCGGATTTCATTCAATGATTGGGTAGCGCAAACGATTGCCGGTTTGATGTCGGTAACTCGCTCGTTGAATTTCATTTTAAAGAGAAAACTGTTGAGACGAAGGTGTAAATGTTTGATTGTCGAAAGAGTGCAGCCGAATTGTTCGGCCTCGTTGAGATTTTCATAATCGTCTTGCATGCGAGACAGCTTTGCCAGCTGTTCCTGTGGCGGGAGGCTTTTCAATAGATTCTCCACATTTGTCTGGGTAAGCAGGCCTTCATCGAGCTCGAGAATTCGTCTTTTGATTTCTTCAGCTGGCACTTTAAAGGAACCCGATAGAATCGCCAGATTTTGACCGGATTTCGAATCGAGCACTTTGAACTCTTTCACCTTTTTCGGGAGAGTTGAATATGAATTGAGAGACGAATTATCATCGGACACGTCTTTCGGTTTGAATGCCCTCGTGCTGAATTTCTCGTTCAGTTCCATTAGCATTTCATTGGTGTTCATTTCGCTGTCATTGATTTTTTTCCAAACGCAGTTCCTATCCATTAATTTGAAGTCGACTTTGTTCCAATTGGCTTTTTTCATTAGACCTTTCGGTTTTAAGTTGGATTTGATTTGCATTCCGAAGGGATATGTCGGTTCTAGTAGTGGTTCTTTTAAAGGTGGCGGAACACCGGGAGGGGGTGGAGGAGGGATGGGAGGTGCATTAAATGCATTATTTACTGGCACCGGTGGAGGAGGCGCCGGTGGTGCAGGAGGGGGAGGCATTTGTGTTTGATTGACGGGTTGCGATTGTTGCGGTTGCTGTTGCGGGATTTCTGATGCTTTAATTCCGATTTTATTTTCCAATGAAAACAATTTAATTTCGGTTTCATGCTTTTCTTCTAGGATTTTATTATATTTCTCTTGGAGCTCAGTTGTATTCTGTAGATAGTTGGGATCGTTGAATTTTTCAAATACATCTGTTAAATTATATCCATCGAGTTGATTCAACGTCGGATCCAAGCACATTCCGTCACTGTGGAGAATCAATTCTGCGATAACATCGTTGATCAAACGAAACAAATTGTAACGAATTGGGGTATCTTTAATAATAACCAAATGTCTGAGAATGGACGTGAAAGAACTGTCACAATTTGTTTGACAAAGGGTTCGATTCAATATTTGATAAACTATATCACGGTCTTTTAAAAGTACTTCGAGTTCGATTTTATTATTATATTCATCTTCATCATCGGAATCGGTTTGAAAGGCAAGAATGTATTGTTTGATATTTTCATCGTCGATATTTGACAGAGAATCGAAATAGGTATTGAGTCCACAACTAACGAATTCGATTCGTAAATGCATTCGATAGTATAAATCCAAATTTGAGCAAGTGCTCGTGTCGTTGAAATTAGGATTGACGATAACATTTATGAACTGGAGACAGGGAATAAGGAGATTGCTCTGTCTATTGTGAATTCCAACATCTAGACCATTTATAATAGGAGTGAAGCGTTCGATGTGATTTTGCATTTGAGCACCAAGATATAAAGCTTCCATAACATTAGCATGACTTTCAAAACTGTAAAAAGTAAAGAGCGTCAACAGTTCTATTGCTAAGCACATTAAGTTTGGATATTGAGCGTTGAGACATAATGATACGTATAAAAGAGCTTCTTTGTTATTGATGATAGTTAATAATCCATATCCACAATTACCAAATGCTCTTAAGCATTTTAAACAATGAAGAGAGATTTCAGAATTTTCAATGTAGTGACTTAAAACAACGATCAATTTATTAAGACCGTTATTTGATTCATTATTAAATTCTTTTACTCTCGACAAAGGAGAACTATTTAAATAAACTCTTAACGAATCAAGTTTTACAATTATTTTCTCTATGCTCCATTGACGTTCAACGATATCAACTAATGTATTTATATAATTTGATGGACTAGTCTCAGATGATGAATGAATTTGACTCAACAATTTCCTTTTATCCTCAATACTTCGAGTAAGTAAAGGGCCTCTTTTATCCAAACCAATATTCATTTCATCCATAAACTTTGCAAATAATTCTTCGAATTCACTTTCAGGCATATCATCCCGGATGGGAGTATTTAACAAACTAACTTCTGAAAACTTTTTATCGTTTTCTTTACTCTTTAAAGAAAAGATTTTCTTTTTATCCATAGATCTAAAATTAATTTATAAAATAAATTCAGAACTTTGTTTTTGATAAACACATCAATATTATAGAAAGAAATTTAAAGTTACTTTATTTTAAAATATATATCTAAATACCTAGCTGTATTATTATATAATTCTGATGTAATATCCTTAGTGGAAAATTTTATAAACCAGTTTTCCTAACACTTTTAATACATACTTAAAGCAGACAGATATAAATAGTAAATAAGTAAAATATGTAAAAAAAATTATAAAAAGTTATTATGAAAATAAAAATACTAACTTGAAAAATTCAAAAACGTTTTTCATATTATCATGATATTAGTTCAATTAAAAAAACAATTAGAATATAAAAACAAGATAAACTATCTTTTGTTATGTGTTAAGAATTATAAAAAATGTTAAAAGATAAAAATATGACAATTTTCTAAACGGTTTAACCTAAATTAAGATTGCATAGAATCGAAGTTTATTATATATATTAAAATTCTATAAAGTGTTAACTATTATTGGCATTTTAAAATACTATTGTTAATAATTTTAACATTATTTATGATCCTTACTTAAAAAATTAATTAAAATTTAGTAACATCGAATTTATTTTTAAAATTATTCATAAATATCTTTATAATAAATATACAAATTTTTTTTCTGAGTCTTTCAAGTAAGTAATAAATGAATATTGATCAATAAAAATGTTAATGAAATAAATTTAACTTCGAAATTTTACAATTTCAATAGATTAACTATGAAAACATTGCCAATATTGAAATAGAAAAAATTAAATATTTACTGTTTCAAAAATGAAAAGATATTTTCAAATATTTAACTAGATTAGGCGTAACCTATCTGTTCGAAATGACAACATGCTTAGTAACAACTGGCCATAGCTAAGTTTTATCCATTTAAACACAACCCGCCCAAGGTACGCCAGCTAGAAGTGACATTGATACCGTCTTAAGCTTGAAAACCTTATTATAAAAAGTTAATTACTGTTGAGGTAAAACCGCAGGTGACTAAGGACTGAAAAATTTCAATATTAAAAAAAAATCCGTTAACAAATCCTTAAAAAATTTTTGACAAGAAACAACTCTGTTGGGCTAGAATCGAAGATTGAGAGTTTGTTTTAATGGATCGACAATACATAACATAAAAATCGCACCAAGTTGAATTAACATTTATGATCACACACCAAATAATACAAAATAAAGTACATAACACATTAAGAATAAATAAAACACGTATAATAAAATCAAGAAACGCAAGAAGTTGCAATCACCAACACAGTTAAGAGAAATATCGCATTCGAAAAATCGGCCAACTAGAAAAATAAAAGAATAATAAATAAAATAATTGATAATAAATTATAAGATAACGCCAATCAAACATTCTTTTCACGATATATTTCGACAGTTTTCCTGTCATCATCAGGTGGGATATAATAACTCATTAAATTAAGGATTTTAAACAAATTTATTAATTATATATAAAAAAATTTTTATTTTATAAAAACAATAACTATTTAAAAATAATTATACTTAAATTAATATATTATTTTTTTAAAATTTTAGCATTTAAAATTTAATTTAATAATTTAAAAATTTTTTATTAATTATTTAATTTAATACAACAATCAATACATCCATTATAAAAAAAACCTATTTAATAACTTATTTAAAAACATTCAAAACACAAGTATTTACTGGATTCTGTGCATTAATTTTCGGATTCAATGATTTTATCAACAATGCCTCACAAATCACACGTTCCCAATAATTATCGAAATTTTTTAATAAAATTTTAAAATCAGACATACCTATTTTAATCTTACAGCCCTTATTGTGCTCACCAATATGGGTCAAAGCCTTTGGTCTACAATGTTCTCGAGCTCGAATACAGAGATGACGGGAAGTCTCTCCAATGTATGTGGCATTACACACATGTAATGTAAACTGATAAACGAGATCGGAACACAATTCGACTAGAGTTTTAGGCCAATAAGATAAAAAAGTAAGCCAAAAAATAAATATTGGAACCAATAGAATAAAATGGCAAAGGTAAGAGCAATCAGAAATAAAAAAATAATCAAACAAAAAATATATAACAAAAATTAAGCCAATCAAAGTAAGAATAAATAAATAAAATGTATCCAAAAAGGTGGTAGAATAAACTCTGATTGGTCGAGTTAAGACACGAAAGATTCTATAGAAAACTGCGATTTTGATATAATTCTAGCATTTCTTTGTTTCATAAAAATTTTCATAAAACACTGCGTAATCCAACATGGAGTCACAAATTGTAGGCAATTGAAATAATAAAAATAATGAAAAATCGCCTTTAAAAATGATAATAATTACGGCAAAAATTTAATTGATAAATATTTTGAATTTGTTTAAATGTGCTAATGCACGCACCCGACGCGCGCGCTTAAAATCAGGTATAAATACCGACGCTATTTCTCACAATTTCACTTTTATCTGTATGTCAACATTTTAGTTTCAAATTCCATGCACAAAAATTTCTATCTAGAATCATTTGTGAGTAAATTTTATATTCTTTCTCCGTAATTCTATATAATTCTATGTAATTCTCTATAATCATGTCATTCTATGAAATTTCATGAAACGTTTTAAGGTACAATTTTGATTTTATACTATGCTAAGATTTTTCATTTTTTTTTATTTTTCACGGAATTTATGCATAATGTTTCCAACACGGGTTATCGACTAACCGAGTACTCGTTGATTTTCATGAGTAGATTACTTTATATATAAATCTTTTTTGAAGCAAAAAAATTAACGTTTCGTTTTTGTTAACAATTATGATATTGTTAATATCATAATTGTTTTACCTTAGAACAAAACATAATTTTAAAATCGTTGTTTACTTATATTTTATTTAGAGTAGGTTAGGAACAAAATTTTTGTTTAAATAAAAACAATTTGTATTCTTTCTGTTTAACCCTTTTATACGGAGTGTACAATATATTGTACACAGTATTTTTGCTGAATATCTGTTGTACCTTTTCGAAAATATAATGCGAGAAGTACTTTTTAAGAAAATTGAAATTTGTTCTAGTACATTTTAATAATTTTGGCGCCAAATAGTGACATTTTCAGTATTTTTCAGTTGATTTTGTGAAGAGCACACGCAAAAAGAAAAATTAATTCCCGAATGAAAGGGTTAAAATGTCATGTAAGTCTTGTCAATATTTTAAAAATTATAGCTAGTTTTATTTCTAATTTATTTTTATTAACTAAGCAAGATAAATTGTTAGGAATATTTTTGTTGTTTTTAAAGAAATTGTATTTAGTTCGGTGATATTATTTTACACTTTCACGAGCCTACAACACATCACTGTAAGTAAAATTATTAATTATAATTACATAATAATTATGTATACAAAATTAAAAGTAGGATTATTTTTATTTCGATCGAAATTAGAATTTACAAATATCCTCTAATTTAGAATGGCAAATCAAAAAAGTCGAAAGTTTGGGAATTTTTAAAGAAACAATCATCAGAAATTGTGCAATGTCAAGTTGAAACATGTACACAGGCCCGGCGTGAGGCGGGTACGATGCGTGATTTTCACGCAGGCGCCACGGCGGAAAAATACAAAAGGCGGCAAAATTGTACAGAAATTTGTTATTTTCATAACAATTTCCATTCTATTGTTTAATAACTAGTCCAATTTGAACAATATTGTTCCATCTGTGAAAAATATTTTTGTTTTGTATGCATTTATCGTTTTTTTTACTCTTATTATGGAATGCGAAGGCGGTAATATGCAATTTTCACACATCATCTGAAACTCTAGCGCCGGTGCTGCATGTACAGACAAGATTTCCATTAAAGAAAGAACCACAAATGTCATAATAAACCATTTAAAGAAATATAACATCAGTTTAAAACCTCAGACCAAAAGGTAGGACCATCTACATCCAAAATACCTAAAGTTAGTGGCATGTTAACATTTATCAATAAAGAAAGAGAATTATTGAAGGAGAAAAAGAAAGAGAAATATCGAAATATGCAGAAAAGGAAGGTTGTCCATTTCGTACAATAATCAAATGCGATGCAATTCGATGCTTACTAAACAGCCGTAATTACAAAGTGCCAACCAGCGAATTGACTGTTTGAAAACATTCAGACATTTTTTAAAGAAAAGCAAGCTGAAACTAAACACAATTTAGAAGCCAAAATAAAATCAGGACAAAAATTCACAATAACGGTCAATGAATGGATTGATATCGCTTTAAGAAGATATCTTAATGTTACACTGCAATCAAATTTGAGTCAAATTGTTCTTTGTTTAGTCTCGACTTTAGAAAGCTGCACATCTTAAAGAACAGAAAAATTGGTGTTTGGACGATTAAAAGAATTCAGGGTGACATAATTGCATCAGCGTACGATATAGCATGGAAGAAAGAAATTCAATTAGATATATTGGATATTTGGCAGACATGTTACACGTCAGCTTGAACATGACTGGAGGATCAGTAAATTTATTTATACAGATGAATGCTCTTTCAATACATGGACAAAAAAGCGATTCGGTAGATCTTGAGTAGGCAATCGAATTTATAGCAATGTGCCAACAAATTGAAATCCAAATATTTCTCTAATTTTAGAATTATTCAAAGATGGGCCAATCCATTCACAAATTATTATTGGCTCTTTTAAAAAGGAATCATATCAGTCATTTATAACCGAATTGACTATGAAACTGGATGGCTTTGGATCCATTTTGA
Source organism: Schmidtea polychroa (assembly GCA_959609185.1). Taxonomy (NCBI): domain Eukaryota; kingdom Metazoa; phylum Platyhelminthes; order Tricladida; family Dugesiidae; genus Schmidtea; species Schmidtea polychroa. Next base: position 8,638 of record CAUHTR010002603.1, on the reverse strand, counting down.
TACACGATAATGTATCCATCCACGATAATGAATGTTCATTGAATAATCATATTGAAAAGTTGCCTCCATATAGTCCATTTTTGAACCTCATCGAAAGTGTGTTCAGCAAAATTAAAAATTGGGTAAGGACTAAAGCTTCCTAGGCTAATAGATTTAGCAGAATGACGTTCAATGACAGATTTATTGCAATATCCCAAGCAGTTATCGAAGAACTTCGAAAACCAGATTATAGTAATTTTAAAAATTACTATAATTGTTGGGGTTTGACTCTTGCAGATTTTGAGTTTATTATCCGTATAGAGGCTAGGATAATAAGTATAATAATAATAATTACTAAAAATAGTATATGTACAAAAATAGTAATAGTTTATAACTTAAAATAAATCATAGATAAAAATAGTAATTTATAAATAAATAAATAAATAATATATATATATATATATATATATATATATATATATATATATATATATATATAATTACTAAAATTAATAATTATAATTATTAATTTAATATAAATAGTTAAATTATTTTAAAGCAAAGGGACAATTAATTGCTTGCTGAAAAAAATCAGAATTGATTAAAACAGCATTAGATGAGCTTAGAAAGCAGTATAATCTGACCAACCATAATCAGTAACAGCTGTCTAGTTCAGAAAAACAATTAGTGAGGTTCGAGAAATCAACAACAAAAGCTGCGGAATAAAGATTACCAACGAGATTAGGAACAACTTTTACCAAAAGAATTGGTATTTAAACTAAAGATTTTTACAGAGTAGAAAGTTCAATTTTGATCAAGCATTTCGGCTTAGACAAAATTTATCAGAAAAACTAAAAGCTATATAAGCTTGATTGAAAAGTTCAATAAAAATCTTAACCATTAGGTTATTTGGATTTTATTTATTAAATTTATGAACTCAGCTGCACAACCTGACCGCGAGAAGCAGCATTTCTGCCTGACTTACTCGTCAGATATAAAACTTTAAGAGGGTAATACTTAGGTAACGGTAGATCGAACTTGGTCTACACGATCGCGCAAAATTCCGAATTCCCTCATCTTGTCCAATTCTTTTATACAGCGTTGTGAGGCATTATTTCCAGCGTTTGTGCTTTATCTGAGGATGGTATACATATTCTAATGTACGGTTATATATTTTATTTATTTTTGAACAAGGTTTTGCGACGCCTTGTTATTTTATGTAGTGTAGGTCGCAATGGCCAAGAATAAAAATACTATATAGCGATAATTTACCATAGTAAATTATCGCTATAAAAATATCGACAAAAAGAGAAAAAATCAATAAAAAATTCTTATTAAAAAAAAACTATAAGAAGAAACTATCAACCAGATTTTAAAAACAATTACTCAATTACTGAAGATACAAAAGAATTTCCTAGCAAAACCATTCAATTATCAGATTTGGAATTTAAATTATAACACTTTCCTATCTGCTATTCGGTTCAAATCCTTACGGATACTAAATACTCGTGAACGTCAAATTTGGACCTTACTATCCCCAAAATATTAGAGACTAGTCGTGAACTATTTATAGCCATAATCGAGGGTTGAACAATTGATAGATAAAGTACCTTTTTTATTTGTGTTAATAAAAGTTAATGTTATTTATTTAATATCACTTTTTGTGTTAATATTTCTTATTGTCAGCTAATTTACACAACACGCACCCCGATTGTCCCGCCACATTTTTAACGGTGACTCTATCGGGTCCTTCAGATTTCCTAAATAAACTGTAATGTACAGTTGTTTTTTATTAGTATTTTAGTGTTCATAATTAGGGGTCGTGAACACTAGAATATAAATTGTTACCATCTGGGAGATCCAGATTTCAAAAAAAAAAACTATATNATATATATATATATATATATATATATATATATATATATAATTACTAAAATTAATAATTATAATTATTAATTTAATATAAATAGTTAAATTATTTTAAAGCAAAGGGACAATTAATTGCTTGCTGAAAAAAATCAGAATTGATTAAAACAGCATTAGATGAGCTTAGAAAGCAGTATAATCTGACCAACCATAATCAGTAACAGCTGTCTAGTTCAGAAAAACAATTAGTGAGGTTCGAGAAATCAACAACAAAAGCTGCGGAATAAAGATTACCAACGAGATTAGGAACAACTTTTACCAAAAGAATTGGTATTTAAACTAAAGATTTTTACAGAGTAGAAAGTTCAATTTTTTGATCAAGCATTTCGGCTTAGACAAAATTTATCAGAAAAACTAAAAGCTATATAAGCTTGATTGAAAAGTTCAATAAAAATCTTAACCATTAGGTTATTTGGATTTTATTTATTAAATTTATGAACTCAGCTGCACAACCTGACCGCGAGAAGCAGCATTTCTGCCTGACTTACTCGTCAGATATAAAACTTTAAGAGGGTAATACTTAGGTAACGGTAGATCGAACTTGGTCTACACGATCGCGCAAAATTCCGAATTCCCTCATCTTGTCCAATTCTTTTATACAGCGTTGTGAGGCATTATTTCCAGCGTTTGTGCTTTATCTGAGGATGGTATACATATTCTAATGTACGGTTATATATTTTATTTATTTTTGAACAAGGTTTTGCGACGCCTTGTTATTTTATGTAGTGTAGGTCGCAATGGCCAAGAATAAAAATACTATATAGCGATAATTTACCATAGTAAATTATCGCTATAAAAATATCGACAAAAAGAGAAAAAATCAATAAAAAATTCTTATTAAAAAAAAACTATAAGAAGAAACTATCAACCAGATTTTAAAAACAATTACTCAATTACTGAAGATACAAAAGAATTTCCTAGCAAAACCATTCAATTATCAGATTTGGAATTTAAATTATAACACTTTCCTATCTGCTATTCGGTTCAAATCCTTACGGATACTAAATACTCGTGAACGTCAAATTTGGACCTTACTATCCCCAAAATATTAGAGACTAGTCGTGAACTATTTATAGCCATAATCGAGGGTTGAACAATTGATAGATAAAGTACCTTTTTTATTTGTGTTAATAAAAGTTAATGTTATTTATTTAATATCACTTTTTGTGTTAATATTTCTTATTGTCAGCTAATTTACACAACACGCACCCCGATTGTCCCGCCACATTTTTAACGGTGACTCTATCGGGTCCTTCAGATTTCCTAAATAAACTGTAATGTACAGTTGTTTTTTATTAGTATTTTAGTGTTCATAATTAGGGGTCGTGAACACTAGAATATAAATTGTTACCATCTGGGAGATCCAGATTTCAAAAAAAAAAACTATATAGCGATAATTCACTATAGTGAATTATCGCTATAGAAAAATTAATAAAATCGGAAATCGAAGATTAGAAAATAAAATTGGAAGACTAATAATAAGGAAAAAAATCTCAAAAGCTCCCTAATATAAAGACGATTGAATCGAAATTATCATTTATTGAGAAGATCCTTCAAGAGTTACGTAACTTAAAATTAACAGGGTTGAAATTCTCATTGTTTAAGAAGATCCACCAAGAGTTCCGAAATATAAAATAATAGAATTGAAGCCCATATTGTTCGAGAAAATTCATTATTAGTTTCGAGATATAAAATAGCAGATTGGGAATTCTTATTATTTCAGAAAATTCGTACGAAGTTCCAAGGCATAGAATAATAGATTAGAAGTTTGAAAGAACTCAGAAGTGACAGAATTCAAATAATCAATTTCCCCTCCAATACATTTTTATTACTGTATCTCAGCCTAATTCCTCAAATCCATCCCTCAAATTTCCATTCCAACCTCTAGAATAATATTTTCCATAATTATACAAATCCCTTCAACTGAATCACAGCCTAATCCCTCAAATTCACTACAAACCTCCGGACTCAAGGTTTTAGAATTTTTGTTTGTGAATAAAAGTTTTTGTCATAAGCTATATTATTGTTAATTATTATTTTATTTTATCCATTATACAACACTCACCCCGACTGTCCCAATACATTTTTATCGGTGACTCTTTCGGGCTCGTCAAATTTCCAACCAAACACTACAATTCATAAACACCCACAAATATATAAATAACCTATAAATATAACATAAACTATACAAATTAGACACAAACTAAGAGTAATTATTAACTTAACACACACACACACATATATATATACATTCACGTCTTATTTAATTCATATTAAATTATTTATATTGATATCTGTATTGATATCTTTGGAGTCAGATATAATCTATGTTAGGACAAATCAAATCCACCTGATCAAAACCTAACATAGTCATATTAAAAAATTCTTCCTTAAATGATTGAAGAAACAGGATATTTTAGGTGAACTATGAAAAATTTAATGTATATTTAAATAAATAAATCTTACTTCTTTTTTCATTATTTTAACATAAAAATTTAAATTATAATTAAAACCAAAACAAAGCTCAATGTCTCATTAATGATTATCAATTGCGCTTTGGTTTATATTACTAATGTGGAAGGAGGGGTGATTCTAAAAATAGATTTGATATGTTACGGTGGTATCATTGGATGGATGTGTGTTGCGGTTACTAAGATTAGTAACATGGGAATCCCAAATCAATAAAATTGTTTAAAATTTATAATAAATATAGTTATATTAAAAATACTTAATAATTAATAACAATAAAAATAGTGGTCGTCCATAAACAGGAATAATGACGGTGATAGTAATATTGGGAGTGGTAATCGTCATAGGAACAATACTAGTAATAATAATATTAATAATAATAATAATAATAATAATAATAATAATAATAATAATAATAATAATAATAATAATAATAATAATAATAATAACAATAATAATAGTAATAATACCATATTAGTAATGATAATAATATTCATTAGTAATCTGATAATGTTGATAGTAATATTCAGTATAACATTGATAACCATAATATTAGTAACAACAACGATAATACCAACATGAATAATAATAGTATTAATAAGAACCTTAATAATAATAACAATAATAATATTAATAATAATGGTAATAATAATAATAATAATAATAATAATAATAATAATAATAATAATAATAATAATAATAATAATAATAATAATAATAATAATAATAATAATAATAATAATAATAATAATAATAATAATAATAATAATAATAAATATAATAATAATAATGTTGGGTTTTTAATGTAAGTCGGTACTACGGTCTGACTCCTTTGTGTTCTTTTCCAAATAGATAAATAAATAACCCAACACAAAATCTTTATTAACACTGATGCAGTTACACTTTTACACTTTTACTCACACTTGACACAATCCGGTTTGTCTGCACTTTTCAAATTGCCAACTTAATATTTACTTTTTCGCTCTCGTTACTTCAACTTTATTTTCTTCGACCAACTGGCATTTTGTTTTCTTGCCAGTTGCTTTTATACCCGCTTGGTAATTGACTTTATTTTTGCCAATTATTTTTGGTTTTATTTCCCCCCGGGCTTCCTCTTGGAGGTCTAATTCAATTTAAGGGAATTGGCTCATTTTCTTTGACGGCGCTTATTACTTTTTATCCGGCTAAATTAATTGCCTTCCCAAAATTGGATTTCTCAATTCGCTCGGGTTTTCCATTGTATCGGGTTTCCCATTAGCTCGGGTTCTCCATTAGCTCGGGTTTCCCATTAGCTCGGGTTTTCCATTAGTTAATTAATTTTTAATTAATTTTTGTTTTTTGTAATTTATTCCTTTTAGGGACCCCCCATTGATTTTATTTTATTATAGCTGAACTCGTCTCATTATTTAGCATCCGCCCATACCAGTTTCCCCCAGAAAATATTCATTTTTTAAAATTTTTGATTTTTAATTAATATTTTGTACTTTAAATTTTTACTTTTGAATTTGGTGTTTTTGTCAATTTTCACCTCATTTTTGTGCCTCTCTTGTTGAACCCCAACATATCTCCCCCCTTTAATTTAGATTCGACCTCGAATCTGCATGTATATAATAAGTCTAATTTACCCTACAGTAATAACAATAATAATAATAATAACAATAACAATAATAATAATAATAATAATAATAATAATAATAATAATAATAATAATAATAATAATAATAATAATAATAATAATAATAATAATAATAATATCAATTAGGAAAAATCTATTTTCCCTTTATATAGCAAACTAATTTAATTTTCCAGTGTAAGAATTGAAATTATTGAATATATCTATGAAAAATTTGGAACTCCATTACCAAAAGTATATTTAATTATAAAATCGACTATCTAAGATTATTGGATTATTATTACATTTTGTCTAATTCCCTACAAATATTTGTCTAAAATAATATAATAATCTGAAAAATGAGCACGCAAATCCAATTACTAACTAGCCATTCAAGTAGAACTTTTCAATCGACTATCTAAGATAACTAGATAATTCGATTTACTAACTAGCCATTCAAGTAGAACTTTCCCAATTTTTTTATAATTCAATATTTTCTTTTAGGACGAAGGATAGAGATGAAAACAGTCCAATCAAAACCACCACACCAACTACTCAAAAGAAAATCGGGAGAGCCAACAACACAACCAATCAAAAATCGCTACTCCTATTATTTAAGGTAATTTACCACTTATTTTATTTTACAATTCCAAAACAGACCTATCCTCACTCAACAACTGAAATCCCTGTCCGGATCACACATCTAAACTAAACACTACTAATTTCATATTATATCCTAAAAAGGAACAAAAATCAGTCTACTCGCCAAACAGACTGAATAAGCATTGCTGAATGGAATTAATTAATTCATTTCAATTTCAATTGACTATAATTGATTTATAACAAATTTAGCATGAAGAATTGTAGGCGACGGTCAGGAATCCGGATTATTTTAAATTATCAATAATAATAATAATAAAATAATAACCATTTAAATATTTTATTTCGAAACCAATTTCTGATTAAAAACATTTGACTAATTTGACTAATTTTGACTAATTTGACTAATTCAATGATAAATTTGAATGAGTTAATTAATATATACTCTGAGTTTATCCGACAAAAAATTCTCGATGAAAATATCTGCAAAATGGTAAGATACAAACTAATTCAAGTTAAGTAGAATTTTTTTTTTCAAATAATTTTCAATTAAATAATAATAATGATAATAATAGTAATAATAATAGTACTAATAATAATAATAATAATAATAATAATAATAATAATAATAATAATAATAATAATAATAATAATAATAATAATAATAGAAATATTATCAGGAATTACTAGTATATTGTTGATGTGAAAAAATGAAATAATTATTATTTGTCTTTTTTAATCTATTTGTTTTTTTTTGCATGTTATTTGTTATAATAAAATAGAAAAATTGTTAAATTATTTGAATTCAATTTATGGTTCAAATACGATATATAATTCATAATATTTTGGCAGTGATATTAAATTTATGACAATGGATCATGTATATTTATTATTCTCTAATTAATATTTTACATTGTCTTTTTAATAATCAATTTATATTATTAAAATTTTAATTTTAATTTTCATTACTTGAAAATAAATCGTTTTGTTATTATTTGACAACTAATATGCCGAAAAAATTATGGTTACTGACATAGAGTCATTTAAAGAAATTGTTCTTATGATAAAGTATTGATGTATTTGAGTGTTCATAATATCACGAAAATATTGTTGTTTAATTTCGAATATTATTAAATAAACAATATATTAATAAAACACATGTAAATTTGCGATTGCTGAGGGATTAAAGTGATGTACTTATAATAAATTTTATTAAATAAGTGATACATGTTCAACAAATGGCAAGATTTACTGCAAAATTTATATTATACTATATTTACTATATCTAAAAAGTAAAGGTAATGAAATATCTAAAAAGTAAAGGTAATGAGAAGTTGACTGCCAATTTGTGGATGTACATTCACTGATACACTCCAAAAAGATGTAGCGGATTGACAACAATTTATTGAACAATGACCTTTAAATATTTTAATGATTGAAATTATTCTACTTGTTTAGTAATATCATTGACAATGGGCTTTTTGAGTTTTACGAGCCCCATCAACCAATTTAAGATTTTATCATTTATTCCTGTTTACAGCTGTTACAAAGTTTTCCCATTGACATTTAATGCAATACTTTTTCCTATTTTCGATTTTAAATATCCAAACTCATTGTGTCAAGTAAGATTCCGTTCTAACAGTCCTAACTATTGAAATTGTTATGACATTTTATGCTTGATCATATGTCCCAGGGAGGGAGGATGACAACAATGATGATACACCTACATGACTAATTATTCGACTGAAACCATTTTATCTATTTTATACAGTTATTTTATACAGCTTTTACCTGTTGTAATTATTAATAATAAAATTGTCGCAGCCCATTATGGCTATTGACAACCACACCTTTCCAATTGTTGTCCAGGGTAGCCAAACCCCGACAATTGGGAATGTGTATGTTGTTATTTATAAATTAAAAGTTTTATTTATTATTTATACATTTTTCCTTTTAATTATTTGGGATTTAACTGATGAGCTACCAATTAATAAATGAGACAACGCGAGTTCAACATTATTTATTTTTATAAATATTATATATATATATATA